>JAQIVZ010003580.1:0-13317 GCA_034700945.1 Arrhopalites spinosus
AATTTATTAGTTTATTTTTTTATAGAATTCAAGACAAGAAAAAATTCTCGTTTTTCTTGAGTTAATCTTTTAAATTTTTGTTTATTTGTCCCCTCAAAAGTGTCACACTGAAGAGCCTTTGAAATTTGTTTTTTATATGCCAATAGTTTAAACTTTTAAAATGATTTAAAAAATATTGACAAATTTTTAAAAAATAAATGTGTTGATTGATTTGAAGAGAAAAACTATTTAAGCTTAATTATCATGTCCAAATTAAAATTTAGACTATCAGAGGTTGATCGTGCAGAAGGATTATATTTTCGACTCGGTGCCAGTTTAATGAATTGAGATTGAGCTTCCTTTTGAGTTAAATTTCGATAGTTGGACCATGAATTAAATTGAGAATCTGTCATTACGTCCTTTGTATATTTTTGACGGTCAGATTCGTTATTGGGTCCTATTGTTGCTTGTTGAAAAAGACCAAAGAGTTCAGTATGAATCTCTGGTTTGTAAGAATCTTGATTCAATTGCAAGCAATTTCCACCTGATTTTTGAATTCTTGGCTATAGTCCTGAAAAACAAAAAAGTCACATTTAAATTTTTATCCTTCATTTCACTCAATTTTGTTTTTTTTTATTAAACTCACCCCTTGTGTCATGTTGATGGTAACGGAGAGGACGAGTAATAAAATGAAGGGGTTCATTGTGAATTAAACAAATCCCTGAAAATCAATTTTTTCCTCAATTTAACTGGATTTGTAGCCGGTTAAGAGTAATAATTTTGGTTCTATTTAATTTCTGCCAAATAAAATTATTCTTCTACTGTCAAAATCCAGGACTATTTTCTCATGGAAAGTTTTAATTTTGTTTTCAACTTTGTTTGACAATGACTCACAAGAGAATGAAATCATTTGTTTAATTAAATACTCGACCATTTTTTTAAATGACGCTTTCTAAAGCCATTATCTCTCCTCTCATTTCTTGTGTTTTATGTAATAAATATTTTCTAGTAAACTATTTTATTTTTTATTGTCAACATTTTAAAAAAATTAACCACTACCCGTCAATGACTTGAGTCAATTGAAATTGTCAATAAATTTCAACTTGTTCTTACAGGGTCATCAAAATGTAAATTTACAAGGCACAAGAAAGAAAGAATTTGCAATTTTAAAAGTAAAACTGGTACTCCAAAATAATTCATTTGCCAAATTGCTTTATTAGAGCTATTTTTAGGTTTCGTAAAGACGTACAGATGACATTTTCATGACCCTGTGGATAATAAAATTGCCAGCAAACATATTTTTTGCTCAGAAAAACTCACTCACTTTAACCTTTTTATTGTAAACATTTTGAAATATTTATCAAAGTTAATAAATGTCAAGTAATTACAATTTGTAATTTACAAAGTAAATTAAAATCATTGTTTTTTGTCTACGAACATTACATTAAATTGTTTGCTTGCCATCAAATTAATGCTAAAATTTAACATTTAATGCTTAAACTCATAATGTGCCTTGGTAGTTATGAGGATTCTTTTGGGATTCTGAATGTGGCAAAGAAATTTTTATTCTCTCCGTCACTTTCTTCTCTTCTGTCTGGTTACTGAAAATATTCACCTGAGTTCACCTGACTGATGAGAAAATTCTACAGTTGTGATGAAATTAAAGAGTGATTAATTGAAACTCATTTATATGGATCGTCATTGGATTTCGACTTGTGCCCATTTTCATGTATTACAGATTTTGTCAAAACAGTAAATCATGTTAGGTATTAAACTTAAATAAAAACAAAAAAATTATCCACTGTCGAAAATCAACGAGATGAATATTGTAGTAGAATTAATTCAATTTTGTGGTTTTACCCACCTCCAAAATTTTTTTTTTGAAAATTTTTAATTCTAATCATACACCTCTTTTTCTCTATTTTTAGTCATTTTCTTGAAAAGTTTTAAACCTTCTAAAATTTCAAAGACTTGTATGTACAATTTTTGACTTTTCGTCTCGTTTAAATTTCTTGTTGTTGGAAGATATGAGATGATTTAAAATTTATGCAGAAACATGAAGAAAGGTGACAAACACATTTCTGTTTTTCTCTCTTTCCCATTATTAAAGGTTACGTATGACAACTACATACATACTGTACATATCTTTGTATTTGACATGACATATAGCTAAAAGAAAATAAAATTGAACAATATTTTGTGAATAAACGGAGGATCGTCAAGTTAGATCGTCGATAAATTTTAATTCACTTTTTATTGAAAACAAACCAGAGAGGGAGAAGGAAAAGGAGGTTTTACATTATACTAAAATTAACATGGGTCCTTCAACCCCTCCACGATTTTCAAAAAATTGTCAATTTTTCCTCTCTCCTTTCTAGGAGGATACGCTACAGAATAAATGGCTGTATTTTATAAATTGGTTGGATAACTCAAGATTGTTCATACGGTATGAATCATACCTCAATGAATTTTCATTGATTCTCATTATTTATGTAACATTTATTTTATTTAACGATAACTCTCCCAACTTTGTAGCCCCTTTTCTATTTCTCATACGAAAGAGACTCTTACGTACACCTTCAGTTTATATTTCCACTAAATTGCCTGGATAAAATGTCATGTGGTGGTCAATATTTTGTAATTCATTTCCTATGAAAAGCCTCCCAGGTGAGAAGAAAAGAGAAGGAAGGCACATTACTGAAAGAAACATGGAGAGTCCTCCAACCTCTCCACAATTTTGAAGAGATATTCCATTTTTCCTATCCTTTTTTCCAGGAGGATACCCTACACAGGATAATGTTATTTTTATAAATTGGGTCAATAGCTCACGAATCTTGAGCTATAGGTATTTTTATTAAAAATGTATAATTGGTTTTTACAGGAATAATATAACTCCTGTAAACTGAAAAAAACTCGAAGTCTGTTCTTTGGTAAGAATTTTTTACACTTTTAATGAACTTATTCAAGTTTTATGAAGTCAATATGACAGGGAATTAATTATTTTTCTTTTGACAGGATCTCTAATCACTAGTAGCTAAATACTACAAGAATATAATTTTTCTATTTTATACATTCATTCAGTTAATTTTCAATCCATGAATTATTCTGTAAAAAGATAACGAGAATTACCCCTCAGACAAAAAGTTGTCTTGAAATATATATGAATTGACCACAATGATAAATTATTATTGTCCTATTTCGATTTTTGAAATATTAAGCATTGAATAAAATAAATCTGAATGGAAGATAAAATTTGGGAATTCTATTTAAATTCTTAATGCATGAACAGACTCCACAATCATAATTTAATTCTAGTTAACAAATCCGTTAAGATTATTTATGCTTTTTGAACAAGGAAGCAATGTGATAGTAATCTGAGGTATGTAAAATAAATAATGATTATTAATCTATTAAATTAAATTTATATCTTTAATTTTAATTTGTAATTTATTTACTTACAATCCCTGCAAATCTCACTTCGTAATTTTTCAGTTTACAACTTTCATTGTGAAAGTGGAAAAGATTTTTAAAAAAATTGGAAATGACTCTCAACTGGATAATTAAATGAAGCAAGCTAATTGTTCGACTATAGACTAATTTAATAACTCAACCTGAGTAAAATTAACTAGGTAGCACATTCTTCAATGATTAAGTCCAATGTCTCAAGTATTTATTACATTAATCTGAGCATCACTAAAGCAGACAACTTTTTCAAATGACAAAATTAATTAATATACACTTTACACAGTGACATTTATTTGATAAATTGTTGCTTAAACCTTTTAAGAACAATAGGAGAGAATTTTTACATGGATAAAATATTCTCATCATTTTAAAATTACATAGGTAGTTACTTGTTGTAAAATAGATACTGTTGGAAGAAAACAAATAAGACTATGAAAGTTTCCTTCTCACATTAATTATTCTTTTTGAGCTTTCTCAGTTTGTTCAGTTACACCTGCACTTGGTTGCTTTTGAAGACTGACTCTGAATTTTGCTGATGAAGGCTCTTTACTTTTATTACCACCAAAAGAACTTAACAAACTATTACCACCACTAAATGATCCAATTAATGAGTTCACAAATTGTCGGCTTGGTCGAATAAATGGTTGTTCCATTTCCTTTTTATTATTCTCCCTATCCAGACTCCAATTTTGTATATTAGTTGCTACTGCCAGAGCACGCTGAAAAGGTGTCTGTGTATTCCCAGATCTCGTCTTCTCAATGAAGTCATCTCTTAGTTTTGGAAATTCATCTCCAATAGCTAAAATAACAATTAATTTGGCAAAATTTGAACTCAGTTTTCAGTTTATTTTAATTAATAATTCCCATTTTATCTCACCTAAAAATGTACTTCTTGGAATGGGCATTCCCCTAAAAAAATTGAATGATGAGTCAAGATTTTTAATTTAATTTCAATCTTTTCAAACACAACTATTTTACCTAAAGGCTTCATTGACAATGGCCGCATTGTCAGCTGAACTACGGAAGAGAAAGAAAGGGCCTACTCTTGATCCTGTATAAAAATTCCAAATGATTATTAGTTCAATTATTATTAATTAAATAAATTTATTATTTTCTCAATGACCTCTGGGTGAAGTAATGACCCCATCAGTATCACTCCCACCACTTCGAGCACCTGCTCCAACTCCAAGATTACTCAAACTTCCTTGCAAAGTCTGAAATAAAGATCCTACATTGAATTGACCATTGGCCGTAGGAAATTCAGTCACCATCAGAGTGACCATGCTGAGTCTACCAAAAAATCAAAAAGAATTTTTTGTATAAACTTTCAAAAATAATATTTCAATAAATAAACCTTCATAATCCTTATATTTTTCAGTAAACATTTTGCAAAAGGAGTCTACAAAAAATTACACTGAAAACTACTACTATTCTTCAGTAGATATTTGGCAAAAAAATTACACTGAGAAATCCTTATATTTTTCAGTAGATATTTGGCAAAAAAAATTACACTGAAAAATCACTGAAATAAACTTACGATAGAACAGAAGATATCCACATGTTGAATTTTTAGTTTAAACCAAATAAATCCCAAAAAAATAGAAAAACTGGAGAGAGAAAAGATAATCACGGTTCAATTCTATTGACTGTCAGAGTGTGTGTCTGGATGAAGAATGGTTGAGTTTATAGATTGAGAAAAAGACTTTTTTTGACGGATCGTTCAACTCGCCCTTGGAATTTTTTTGATACAACTTTAGAATAAAACTAAATCAGAGAAAAAAAATTAATTCCCACAAACTACTACAAGTAAATACACTAATAGTCACACAAGTTGGATCAAACTATTCCCTCATACTCTTCCAACTTGTAGAGTTGTATTACGTAAAAACACTTAATGTATCTATAAAATCCGGCCAAGGGAGCAGCGATGAAGCATTTCTTGTACAAGGAAGGGGGTTAACTTTTAACTCACAACTTATTTTGTTATTTTCTTTCATCATGGTCAAGTTCAACCCTACTCTGGGGTAATATCTTTAATTGGTCAAACGGTCAATAATATTACAAAGAATAGAGAATAGACTCATGAGAGGATTCTATTGTTCTTTCATTTAATTCTCAAATTTTTTCTAGCTTGACATAAACCACATACACACCCTCGTGTTGATTTTAAAGGGCTGTGAAAATGACTATTTTTTCAAATTGTTGCGTTGTACACGAGACAAAAGTTCCATCAAGGAGAAAAACCCTCTTGTTTATATACAAAATTCATTTTACAATGTGTAAAAAAGAAGATCTCGTCATCATTAAAATATCAGTTAAAAAAAATCAAAGTGTGTTACATTATTGTGAGCCAGTGCAGTGAGTCACATAACAATTAAGCAATGTTTTTTAAACCGCCTCTTTGTGGAAATTTTTACAATTTCCACCCCCCCCCCCTCGTCTTTTTGTACACTTTTTTTATAATGGGGTAGGTAGATCCAACAATTTTGTTACACCATAGACGATTCATGTCAGTTTGTATTCAGTAAAATGATGAATAGAATAATGTGAAGGGAAAAAAAATAATTGTTGCATGTGTCTTTCTTGTGCTCCAGCAATTCCAGTATTCATGCATAAGTACTCATCCACCTGTACAATTTCTCATTAAATTAGTGTGCATGTGAAGAAACTTGCACTCCATTGGACTTGGACAGGGAAAATTGAAGAAGATTACTCAAAAGGATAGGCAAATCAAAAAAAAATTATATAAATATAATTCTCTATTATTCAATTTCCTTACTTTTTTTATACACGAGTTGATAGATATGAGTCATAGTTAAATAACTTTAAATAAGGTATTAAGTCTAATTATTACAAAGATTTGGTTTCCAGACTTGAGAAATTTATATGGGATTATCAAATTTAATGATGAGTCTAATAAAACTGACAATGACTTTGTTTACTATTAAATTTACCATTTAAATCAATTATTGAATTAATAATTCCTTATTAGGACATTTTGAGAGTATTTTTCTGTAATGTCAATGCTCATGTGTTAAATTCATTGTTTTTTTTACATCACTTTAACTTTATTTATTCTCTTTTTAAAATTGTGATGGAACTTGGTTCATTTTTCTGAGCTCTGAGCTCAAGGTCATGAATCATGTAACTGTTTGCAAACTACATGTTAAAAAAAATTATTAATGGTGCCAGTCAATGCCAATGCCGTCTTTGCCTTTAGCGTGTCGTCTTTTGTCTCAAGTTTTATTTTTTTCAATTAATCGAGTTAATCGCCCTGTTTCATACTTTTTTGCACTTTCATTTTTAGTTTGTAAAAATTACAATACATTTGTCGCTTAAATTATTGTAATACATGTACTTGCATTTAGTGACTACGTCTACTTACGTCATGTCCGGTGTTTTGGTGAGGTACATGAGACAAGAAGAGACAAGAATAATTTTAAATGACTTTATTTTTCTGGTCCCTTAATTCAGCTATTAGGCATTTTAAGTATTTTAGGTAGAATTGGAGGAATGGGAATTTTTTTTCTTGCACTTTTTTTAAAAATTAAATATTTTGCAAGGTCTATTCGTGTTATAAGCGTTTTTTAAGAAAACAATGATTGTGGTTTGGAATTTGTAGCAATCAAAAATAATCACTGGAAAAATAAACTGTCAAATTGACTGATGTAAAAAAATTTAAAAAAGAGAAATATTTCTACTTTTTTTTACATCCTTGTGAGTACTTGTAAAAACTCACTGAATATTTGCTCAGAAATTTTTTGTGTGGGGATTTAATTGAATATTAATCATTTTAAAGGAAAAGATGATTACAGGGTGAATTTAACCTTATGAACCACTCAGTCTCTAGGCTAGAGGCTCTTCTACCTTAGAATCAAATCTTTACAAGCACGACAGGAACAACTTTTTTGGTAGTTGATAACGTATAACACTGAAGAATAAGTATAATTATTGTAAATAATTATCTAATCAAAATTCCTTGAATCTAACGCCAAAAATATTATAATAATTTTTTTTTTGACTCTTCAAATTGACGCATTTGAGCACAATTAATTAATGCATCCTCCACACATGATCAGACAAAGTATTTTGAGTTTGTAAAAGGTATACTTGTGTGTATACATTTATGTAAAATTTTAATTTCCAGTGGATGGTGTCAGTCATATGCCATGACCAAAAATTCTGCAAGGAATAAAAAAGGAACAAGTGTAATTTATTGACGTAAATAACAAATTTTTATTTTGTGAAAACAATTACTTAACCATGATACGAATGATCACCTTGTAGAAAAATCTTTTTTTGGTCATTAATAATGACTCATTTACTATTTGGCAGAGTTTTATTCTATTCATCAAGTCTGCAATTCCAATTTTTGATTAAAGAGTCAATTTTCGATAAATGGTAGTGAGTTAGTACTTTTAAGTGCTGGAGAAAATTGAGCAGTACATAAAAGTTTGAAATAATTAAACAAAAAAAAGTTATTGAAAAAAGAAATGCTCAGCAAATAAACATTTAACATTTATCAATTTATTTGTCAACAAAAATCCCTTCCCTGTAAATTATGTACCGCATTATTTACAAAATCAAAAGAATAAATTGAGGAAATTCTCAAGGTAAAAACTTGAAAGAATGGATTGATTGAGATTACAATTATTTTAATATCTATGCAATATAATGATTTTACAAACGATAGAATTAGCCAAATTTGTCGGATCGCTCAAGTTGACCATTCTTATCGTTTTCTTTCGTACTACAAGATTGTAGAATAGTTGGCCAGTTTTGTAATTGAAAAGGAATACTTTTTGGTGTAAAAGATTTGTCTTGATTCGAATGAAATGATTGATATCGACCTACATTGACCTTAAAAGGTTGTTTACTTCGAACTGATAAATTTTTCATGCATTTGACCGCATCAGTGGGTAGCATGAACCATCTCAAGTCTTCTTCCGCAATTAACTGAATCTCCTCTTGATTGTAGTCTTGGACAGTCTGTCCATAAAAAGTCATGAAAAAATTAAAATTTAATTTCTGTGAGGTCAAAGTGCATTAGAGAAACTGTAAAATAAAAATTGTACCGAGTTTAAAATCTCAGCGGCTGTTGTTAATATTTCAGCTCGGGTCAAATTCAAGCCTTCTTGTAAAATATTTTCATTGAGATTGATATTTAATACGGATAATCGTTTCTTTGTAGCTTGTTGGTTCTATAATTTAATTTACATTTTAGATCATGTACAATAGGTTCCATTAATTAGTAGCTTTTCATTACAGTTTTTAAATTTACCTTTTCTACTGAGAAATGTTGAATGACTCCAGTCTCAGCATTGATGTGATACTGGACAAGGAGTTTCCAGCCATCTTTGGCAATCATTTGAACAGCTTGGATAATAAAATCAACTTCCTCCATTGATGTCTCAAAGGGAAGTGAGATTCGAGTGTAGCCCGGTCGATAAATCATTTGATAAATCGGATCCTCGGACTTGTGTGTCTTTCCGTCAAATTGTCGACTACAAATGAAATGAAAACTAACATTTTTCCTTTGACACACGTCAAAATTTCATGAAAAACAAAGGAATCACCAGTCGGTTGAAAGCGCCTTGACATACTGTCCCACAATTTTTGGGTCAAGAGTCATTCCAAGCATAGTTTGACCATAAGTCCCAGCGCACATGCAGCCTCCGCGACATTGAATACCAAAAAGGTCATTCAGAAGAGCCACCACGAAATTTTGATGCAAGTAGTAACCCTAGTCAGAGAGTTACTGAATTAAATAATATGTTTATTACATAATTAAAGTACAGTCAATATTTACTCTTTTTTAACTTTTTTTACCGATTCCGCATGTTCAATGACAAATGAGATGATGGGTAATCTTGGCGAATTTAAATTACCGAGGACTATCAAATTTTTTGTTGTTGACCAGGCTCGTAATACTTTCCTGGACAAAGGAAGATAATTAAATTATTCTTTTGTTTCAAAAATTAATTATGATTTGGAAAAAGTTAGTTTTAATACTTTGTAAAGGTAGACTCTCGAGCACAAATATTTTCAACTCCAATGTCGTGTTTCAGAGAGAATACTAAACCAAGGCGAATCGATTCCTATTAATTTTTATTAGGTATAAAAATAAACAAAAAATTACAGCTTGAACATTTAATATTTCAAATTAAATCTTAAAATGTTGTAAATTATAATTCAGTACAATTATGCCTGGAGTTCCTCCTTCCTGATTGTCTTCAATTTTCTGGGCATAAAGTGATACAAAACAAGAACATTAATTTAAGAAATGAATTTAAAAAGCAAATGGCACAAGAAATTCTTACTGTCAAGTAGGAATGATTTTCTGAAGTGACAAAGAACACTGAAAAATATTGAAAAAATAATCCGGTTAGAAATTTTTGATTTTTTGAAAAATGACGGCATTAAAAAACCTTGTCGCAACAGGAAAACGTCTCTATTCAATAGAATTTGTCAGAAATATTTTTCGATTCAGTGAAACTTGAGTAGACACTTGACTGTAATTTGAAATAATTTTTAAAATATACATGTACCTGTGCCCCCTCCTCCATTATGTGGGACCTTGTTCTTGAACATGTGGGCTTTTGCGACCAAAATTCCTATTTTCAAAAACATTATTATTTTAACCAAACCATAAAACTTACATAATAAAAAAATTATAAATGTTTTTACCTGTAGTTTGTGGTCCTCCAAGAAACTTGTGTCCAGAAAAAAAAATTGCATCTTTACTCGTCAATTTATCAGTAGACGGATTCATTTCAATGTTGACATGTGGTCCCGCTGCAGAGTAGTTCCATAGACAATATCCTCCATACTGTTCAAAATAAAAGATGATGCAAAAAATGTTGACTAAAGTTTGAACACAAAATTGAATCTCACTTTATGAACCAATTTGGTAATTTGTACATCATCCATCACAGCTCCAGTCACATTAGAGCCTGCAGAAAAACAAGCGTAGATAGTTCTACCTTTATCTTTTGAATTGGAGGTAATTTTTTTGAGATATTTTTCAAGTTCAATCACATCAAGAGATCCACTGGAGTCATCCGGTACAATTATAGTCTACAGCAATATTGCATGTCAATTTAAAATAACAAGTCAATTATAAATAAAGTCTTGGAATACCTCCGCTCCAGTTTCTCTCCACGGAAGTAGATTTGAATGATGTTCATAAGGACCCACTAAAACAACTGGCTTGACCTTATCGTTGAAAATATTTAAGCAATGAATAATTTTGTGAACACAAGCTGTTGACCCAAACCCACAAAAAAGGACCAAGTCATCTTTCCCTGCCCCAACACCTTCTTTGATAATTTCTCTAGCTTCGTCTCTGTACAAATCATAATTCTATTGGTGTACAATTAGCTTTTGTTTAAGAAAATTGGCTTCAAACCTGTAAGACGTTGTGAGGAAAGATGTGAATGAAATGGTCGTGTGTGTATTTGCATAAAATGGAAGGACACTCTGACGGATGAAATCTTCGATTGATTTTAGAGACTTTCCTGACGCTGTCGTGTCGACGTATAAACCTGAACCAGCAAAAGTAAAATTGTCAAAATAATTCACAATATAAAAAATGTAATGACTAATTTGTAAAATTTACATTTTCTATGACCAAAAGGTCCTTTGAATGTAGCATCCACTCCAATAATTTGCTCACGCAAGAAATTTGATAAATGATCAGTTTTAACCAGTACTGTTCTTGAGTCTGCCATACGATTGAAGGACTTGATTTTTTTACAGTTTTTTTCCAGTCTTGAAGACTCATGTTCATATGAGTCGACCTCTTCCTTGTTTTCTTTAACACTGGAAATTATTGCTCGATAACTTGTCAACTCAACCTGGAAGTATATTAGTAATCAGTTATTTTTATGAATTTTTTATGACCATTTGAAGGGTCATAATTCATAAAAATCTTCCCAGTACACCCCACAAAAGAGACGCACGTTAGAATCCAGGAATATTTTTAATTCATTTGGATAATTTCAGATTTAATATATGACCTGACTCAGGTCACCTGAGGAATCAGTTTTTATTTTGAACACTATTTTATTTGAGCTGGAAGGTGCAGACCCCATAAAATTGAAGGGAAATTTTTTTCCCTCTTTGGTTAACCTTCAAGTACATACAAAAACAGTTTGATATCTCACCTGTTTATTGTTGTCGACTTTCCTCGGTGATTGACCCGGAACGTTGAACATTTTCTCTGGCTTAACTTTAAATTTAAACATTATAATTTAAAATATTTCAAGTAAAACCGAAGAATTGATTGATTTGGTTTCTAAAAATTTTCAGTAATCTTTCAAATAAACTATGGATCAATGGATACAAAGTGTCTGACATCAGAGTACTAATTGATTTAAAACTGGTGAAGTAACCAGTCTATATATAAAAGATGAGGTAGGTAGTCTGAAAATATTTTCTCCACAAATCTGAAAGGATCAAGTGCAAGGTGATGATGGTTGTGATGCTAACATTGTTCTCAACTAAATTACAAATAAATATTTTTAAAAAAAGAGTGAGCTTTCATTGTACAAACTTGTTTTTTTTACTTATCTACCTAATTGTGTCCCCCCATGAAATTCAACGGAGTATTCTTGTACATAATAAAATACTTACTAGATATAATTTGGTGTTAATGGAAGTTGTAAAAGTATTTTTCGTCATAAAAGTACCTGATTAGTTGAATCCAAAAAAAATTTATGGTTGTCTGTGGGAATGGCAGGTCGAAAGCCATAATATGTAAATCCTTAATTTCCTAAGGTCACACGTGTGTGTGACCATGTTAAAAAAATGAGAAAAAGTCATACATTCGAAATAGCAAATCAACTGAAATGAGACTTGTGAACACCCTCAGAACAAGCCAATCACAATCACTGACTAATACTTTTCCAGAAAATTTACTCATCTTTTTTTTTGCACAATTACTCAAAAATTTCATCACGCTTGTACCTAAATTGCATTCTCCAAACCAGTCATGCAGAAATTATTGTCTTTTTTGCGTCCATTTGAGTTGCCTAGAAATTCCAAGAAGTCTAAATATGTATTAGACAAAAAATGTATATTACTGATTGAAAGTTTTTAATGAAGTAGTTACTTAATGGACATTGATAAAGACATCATTCACGACATGGAATAAATTAATTATTTTTTGAAAGTCACGAACGACTATTTATGACAAGTTGTCAATCTAGTACTTTAAAAAGGATGAAAAAAAACTTAAGTAAAACATGACCTGTCTACAAGGCTATAAATAACATATTTGTATGTAAAATTATCCATTTTGTTCTTCTACAGCTAAATATGCATCATAATTGACTATTACAAAATAAAACAAAATTAAGTAAGTGGATGTGTAGTTTACGGAACCGTTGAAAAGAGTTTATGCTAAAATAACAATTTGTATTGAAAATGTTAATCTCTGTGTAAGTATGTATGTACATAACTGATTTCCTTTTCATTTTTTTTGAAACCTGTTGACGCAGGGTCATCATCATTAAAAGGTGTGAGTTCTATGAGCTAATCAAAGCTTCAGTTTCAGGGCAGTTGTCCGTGTGAATCTATTAGATAATCAACATATCCTCTCTCGTAATAGAAAACTCATTTTTTCTAGCCGGTATAGTTCTGTTTCTTTTTTTTGCTTAATTTGAATTGTAGGACTAGAACAAAAAAATAGTGGTAAAAAAATTCACTTGATATAAAGCCACGTGTGGGTCAGTATACAATTAGTCGGTATGAAAATGAAGAAAAAGAGTCTAATGAAAATAGAAAATAATTATTTCAAAGGACATTATGCGATACTTTTTTCGGATTGATTACACGAGAGATCCAACTTGAAATTAAGCATAAACGATAATT
>JAQIVZ010003581.1:0-13314 GCA_034700945.1 Arrhopalites spinosus
TGCGTAATGAACATGCGAATATTTGAGTGACCCAAAATGTCTTGCTGGGGCGCCCACTTGAGCAATTTCACATTAGCCGGGACGTCCGCCATTTCCGTCTCCCATTTCCAAAGGACGCGTTGTTTGAGGCGGCAGAAAACATTTAAAAATACTTTCCTCACATTATCCGGCATTGTGTTGGCCTACAATTCCATCAAAATTTTACTCAAAAGTTTGAAACTGAGCGCTCATGCTCTGACACTCACCTGAACAATAGAGCCAAGACTAAAGTAAATGAAGCCATCCTTGGCACCCGCCACAAATTCTTCAATGTCCTACACAACCAATTAAATTAAGTAATGTGCTCCCAGTAATTTCTAAAAAATAAACTTACCTTCGGCAACGGATTCCCTGGTCGGCAGTGCATGCCGCCAACCTTTAAAATTAACATTGCAATTTAAATTAAAATTTATTTAATTTTTTTGCCAACTTACTTCAATCACGTCAGGAAGAGTTGGTCTTGGATAGGTCAAAGTGAAATGAGAATTCATAAAAATGGCGCTGACATTTTTTGAAATTTCATCAACCGAAGGTAAATCCTGTCCCATATGATTTTTGTACTTGGCTTCAAATTTCAATACAAAATAATATTTGTTAACTAGCTCCATAATTAAATTAAATAAAAAATTTGAAACTCTTTGTCTAAATGTCATTGCATCAGAGTAGTCGAACATTGCTAGAACAAAAAGAGAAAAAAATTAATTAAAAAAGGCGGGACAATTAATTTAAATTTATTTATGTACCAGCTGGGACAAACGAGGGGGGTAGTCGGTTTCCTAAATAAATAAATAAAATCATTAAAAACTAAAATTAAATTAAAAAGAATAATTTAGGGCCCCACCAGCTTGGACAGTGATAGTAGGTGGCGCTGCAATAGTAGTGACCATAATAAAAGGGCTAGCCAATTTATGAACAAAACCCCACATACAGTCATTCATAACAGCGCCAATATAAATTAAATCAAATTTTTCATTTAACAAATTCATAAATTCTTCATTTTGAAAAGCCTCGTCACAAGCGTCAAACATAAAATTAAAATTCCCGGTCAACAGCATCATCTTCCCTTCTTTCCGTTTTTCAAATGGATCTGACCCAAAAGCCTCCATATGCACTGAAAAATTGGTGGGGACCAATTCGCGAATTCTTTTGGCGGACTTGGCGGGTGAATAAGAGGAGACGACTGTGACGTCATGATTCCGGTCAGCCATGCCATTTATGAGGGGTTGAAACACATTTTTGTGACTCTTGGAACACAATGGAATCAAAAATAATACTTTCTCTGTCACTGCAAAGGTCACTAAACAAGTGAGAATTATTGTAATTGTTTTCATTTTGAAGAATTAAATTTAACCGAGTTAAAATCTATGTTGGGTTTAAATTTGAGTTTTGAGGGGCTTGTGCTTCATGATAATTTATTGACAATTTCCAACTGGACATTGGTAAGTTGGGAGAAGAGATAAAATGAAGGACGAGATTCTCAACACTTTGGAGGTGTCAAAACAAATTTTTGGGGTGACCTTGGTCATATGATTAGCATGTTGAGTGTACTTTAAATGTCAATTATATAAGTTTATTTAATTATTATTATTATTAGCTGTGAAAATTAGTTTCAAGGCCTTTTTTCAAAATATTTTTTTTACAATGTTCAAGGTAATTCATTGACTTGAGTTTGTATCTTTTCCCGTCAAAAATGTAATAGAACATTAAATGGATTTTTTAATTAAGTAGAAGTTTTATTTTTACATAATTAAAAATAATTTCATTAATTTGTTTTCCTTCGTCATTCTGAATGGGTCGAATCTCAATGGCTACATCAGCTATTTAAATGGACATGGAGTGAAGAACTTTCACTGAAAAATTTTCAGTGAAAATGTAAAAAATATAAAATGGCAAAAATTGTTTTGCAAAAAAATTGTCAATTTACAGGGTCATACAAAACTTCTTGCACCCCCCGTACAGCCTAAACTACAAATAGTAGAAAAAATCCAAAAACACAGTTTTGTAGAGCTTTCAATTCTACATCTAGCTCCCCCATCTCCCTACTTTCATTGACCCAGGTCAAAGGGTGTCGAGTTGAGCGCCAAAATTCAAACTTTCGTGGGCTTTTTAAAAAAGAAGTTTTCGAAATTATTTTTTTTTGAAGACGGAAAATGTTTTGATTAACTTTCAAGATAACTGTCAGAAAGAGCATTTAATTTTGCACCAGTCATGTGAATTTGAAAAATAAAAACTGAAAACTTGGAGTTCTGTGACAAAATTTTGAAAAAAAGTCTATTTTTTTCAAAAATGTGTAAAATTTTGATGAAAAATTTTTGGAAAGAAAACAAGCAATTCCACGTTGTAGCCCATTTAATTCTTTATCAACTCGTGCAATTTCAACTACTTTGACTTTAGTTTTACAATTTAAAAAAATTAAAATCTAAAATAACACCAAACTGAGTTTGCACCTTCTTGAAGTTGAATTTTAAATTGTTTTCAAATTTTATTTTAAAAAATTTTAAAGCACATTTGGAAAATTTTTCATAAAAAAATTAATTTTTTTGACCTTTTTTCAAAATTTAATTAGGTCGACACCCTTTGACCTGGGTCAATGAAAGTAGGGGGGGGGGGCT
Organism: Arrhopalites spinosus; assembly: GCA_034700945.1. Classification (NCBI taxonomy): domain Eukaryota; kingdom Metazoa; phylum Arthropoda; class Collembola; order Symphypleona; family Arrhopalitidae; genus Arrhopalites; species Arrhopalites spinosus. The sequence continues at coordinate 2,652 of JAQIVZ010003581.1, forward strand.
AGATGTAGAATTGAAAGCTCTACAAAACTGTGTTTTTGGATTTTTTCTACTATTTGTAGTTTAGGCTGTACGGGGGGTGCAAGAGGTTTTGTATGACCCTGTACACGTGACCATAACTCACTGTCAGCCATACGTCCAAAGTCTGATCTCAAAGAACCGGGTGAATTTGACTGGAGTATTTAATTTAATGATGACGTCACTCAAGGAAACAGTAAAGATAATGGAACAATAAATTTAAATTGTTTGACTACCAAGAAATGAAAATATTTAACTAATCAGCCATTTAATTAAAATATAAATTGTTTGTTAGTTTCAATTTGTTTATTATTTTTTAATCCTTTACCTACACAATTTAACCTTAGTTATAAACACACAAAAATAGCTTGACATCAGATAACGTGTCTGCATAAACTTAATTATTTCCAGAAGTTATTTAAATTTAAAAATTTAGTAAATTGGATTTTTTCGCAAAAAAACGGGTTAAAATGTTGAGGAAGAATATTGTGGGAATATTTTCAATTCTCACTTTATTATTTGTATGGATATCCAATACAAAGGTTAAAAATAATTAAAATAATTTAAAATATTTAATTAAATATTAAATATTAATTTAATAGGCAGAATTTGACACGTCCAATTGGATGTGTCAAGGTCGAAAGCATACACCGAGTCATCTCAAACCTTACAAGGAGGCCTGTGATGAACAGGCTAAGACTACTTTGGTAAATTATCATTTTAAATATTTTAATTACAATTAAAATAACAAAACAAAACAAAATCTGTCATTTGCATATTTCAGTGTGCCTACATTTGCATATTGAAGAAAGCTAAAGTGGTGAGTGGAGGATAATGACATTTTTGTCCATAGTTAAAAATTAAAGTTGATTTAATTAAAATTAATAATTTTTTTCCAAAGTTTTCCAAAAAGTATAGATACAGTGAGTCAAAGGCCTATAAATATTATTCAGAAGGCTACAACAGTCGCATTGGCAAGGCCATGTCTAAAAAAATGAGGGCTTGTGCTTCTAGTGAGTCATTTAAAAAAAAATTAAAAAATTTTGGGCGGTACATGTAAAAAATTTAATTATTTTCAACAGAGGCAGACAAAGTAGACAATTCACCAAATTGTCTTGGACAGCTGGACTTGGCCAAATGCATTGCCAATACTTTGAGCTCGGTAAGAATTTAATGACAATGTAGAATTTAATGGTCAATTGTATGTGAAAAGGTCACCAAAGGTCAAGCCCATATAAAATTGTAAACCTTGGCCAAAATGTTTTTTGATCATTTTAATTGAGTTGTTTCTTTTCTAGGTGTGCAAAATTGATGCCAAAAATATGGCCAAGGAATCCTCCAAGAATTAACAAGATTAAAAGTTCTTCAAGGTACTTTTGATTGCAAAAATTTACCGCTATTTTTTTAAATATTGTAAAATAAACCCACTTAATTAGAAATTAAATTAAACTTTTCAATTTCAATTTACAAAATAACCGTGAAATTTATTTTATTTTCATTGTGACAAAAAATCCAACTTTTTGAATCATCTCACGTCCATGTCTTTGTTAATTGATAAACTGACTATGTTTAACTGTCTTGACTATGATTAGCTCTCTAGTTAAATTAATAATAGGAGTTTGATTTAATTTCAAACATTATTAGGCTAAAATTAATTTTATTAATTTGACTTGAAGTAGTATCATTATTATTTTTAATTGACTTTAAATTTAGTTTTTTTACAGAGTAAAATAAATGGGGAATATTTTGATTTTTTGTTTTGAAGTCTCGTAAATTTAATTGTATAATTTAATCATTTTTTACATTAGGATTGGCTATGACTGTTGTATTTAATTTTTTGGTGGGTAATTTAGGCTCCTCCTCTTCCTCTTCCTCTGACTCCTCCTCCTCTTCTTCTTCTTCTTCTTCTTCTGAGTCGTCTTGTGGGGGATTTACTCTGGGATTGACTACAGTCTTTGTCACTTGTTTTATATTTGCTTGTAATTTTCCTGTTATTGGCTCCTCCTCTTCCTCTTCTTCTTCTTCTGACTCCTCCTCTTCTTCCTCTTCCTCTTTCTTTGGCGGATTTTTTAAATTAGAATTAACTGTTACAGTTGCCACAATCTTTTTGACTGGCTCCTCCTCTTCCTCATCTTCTTCCTCCTCCTCCTCCTCTTCCTCTTCGCTGTCTACATTCTCAGTCAATTTGGATGGCGCCTCATTAATTGACGTCTTGAGGGCGGAAACGAGTTCATTGACTTTTGGTGAACTTGCTAGCTCTCCAACATTGGTCAATATTTCTTGACCAGGTGACCTTTGAGGGGAGTCCTCCACTTTAGATTCTGCTTTAATTTCATTTTGACTTTTCAGTGTCTCCAATGTTGGGGTCACTGGCTCAGTCTTTGTGGTGTATGACCCCAATTTTACAGGTTCGTTTGTAGATGGCGTACTCACTTGAGGTTTTTGCCATTCTGTTTGTCTTTCTGTCAAGTTAATTAATAAATTAATATTAAATTACAAAAATGAATCAAATGGGAATTTTTAATGGAAATATTTTGGTGAATTTAGTTTGAAATTATAGTTTTGTGGTAATTGTGGGGCTTACCATGGGTGTCTTTGGGTAGAGCTTTGGCTGGAGGGGCAGGGAAGAAATAAGAGTAAATGTACGAGTAAATTATTCCCATTGTCTTTCTCACAAAAATGGAGTCCAATCTTGATTGGGAAGTCGAAGAGAACAATAAAATGATTTGTCAAGGTTTTGAATTTCCCCTCCACAATATTTTAAAAATTATGAAAGTAATAACTGTTTATTTAATTGTCCATGAGCCAATGGCCACACAGTGAGAGAAATGGAAGGGAGAAGATGATGTAAAAGATCAAGTTAGTTGCACTTGCAGAAGAGAGAGGAATGACACAGGTGCAAATGGCTGAGAAAGAGAAGAGGCCGGTGGAGTGTGGGATGCCTCGAAATAACTTGGAAAAATATTTTCTCTCTCCAATTCCATCTCCTCTCCTAGTCACCATTCAAACCATTTCAACTATTTTTGGCCCCTTGCCACCACGACAAGAATAACCCAGGAGGAGCCGGAGCACGAGAAATCTCAAAAAGGCACCGCAAATTTAACGGAAGGCGAAAAACCGAGGGGCTTGCCATCTTTCACATGCATTTAAATCCATGAGCATGATTTTCTCATCAAAATTATTAGGGGTCTCTCCATTTAACATGTCACTGAAATTTTCATTAACCTTTAAATTTACATTCGGCTTTTTAACCGTCACATTTTTTGAATTGCAATAATTTTTTAACAAATAAAAAAAATATTGCCACTGCTGATTTCACTGAAGAGGAAAGTCAGTAAAAAATTGGATGACAATAAGGAGAATAAATGGGATTAATTCGATAAAAATCATAAATTATAATTAATTGCAATAAATTATTATTTGAGCAATTTAAAATAGACAAAAATTTGATTAAAAAAATAAAAATGAGAGAAAACAATTAAAATTAATTTTATTTTAATTATCTTAAGCCATTCATTAAATTATTTGGGAATAAAAAAATGCAAAAAAGTACAAGCCACTTTTTCATTTATGGACAGATTTCCAAATAGAAAAAAAGGGGGAATTTAAAAGGAGCGAAAACACACAAATTATAAATCCGTCCCCTCCTCCGCCTCTGTGGACGTTGAACCATTACAAGATTTAAAATGACAAGAAAGATGGACATGAGAAAAAGTTGCTCTTTTGGTTCTCTTGAAAGACTTAACAATTTACCCATTTTTGGTCATGCCCGTCATCTCCCAAAAAACCATAAAAGCTTAACCCCGTCAACCCACTCTCATCCTCAACAATCCCAGACAAACCATTTATTTCATTTCTGACCCTCATTCCCATCCATTTCCTTGACCCTCAAGCACTCCACTTATTTTTTTCATTTTATTTTTATTTAAACTCATGAGTCTACAAGGTAATTAATCACAATTGTTGAATAGTCCAATTTAATTTAAATTTAATTAAATTATGTATTTTGGTACAGATTCCCGAGTAAAAACAAAAGCCCTCTTCCTTCATAACCAATACAGGGAAGAACATGGAGGCAAACCTTTACAGTGGAGTTATGAAGTAGGACATTATTTTAACTACAATTAATTATAACCAATTTAATTTACAACTAATTGCAATTGTCAACTCCGAAATAATTTCAATTAAAATTAATAATTAATTACAATTTTTAGCTCCAAAAAGTGGCTAGAGAGCACGCCATGCTCTTGGCCTTGAGAGAAGAGGGGGAGCCACTGAGTGAGAAGGAAGATGTCACGTGGGGTCAAAATATATTTGAAGTGAGACGCCCAAAAGAGGCGGGATTAGAAGAATTGAGTGAGACAGAGGTCGTTGAGAGGGCCATCAAATGTTGGTATGATGACATCAAACATTATGATTGGACCAACCCCCCTGGCTCCACCTCCGCCTTGTCCTTCACTCAAATTGTTTGGCTTGACTGTGAAAAATTGGGGCTCGGAGTTGGGCGAATGCGGGACAGGGTCGTTGTCTGTTGCCTCTACAATCCTGGCGGGAATTTTCGGGGGGAGTTTCTCAAAAATGTTTTACCGGTATTATTTTAAATTTTATTCCCATCATTTTCTTCATTTAATTTTGAATAATTAACTCTAGAAAATAACTTGCAAAGAGGATGCCACGCCTTGGCGCACAAGTTCAAAATCAATGACATCAACATCGACAGTGACAGTGACACCAGTAAAAAATATTCCCGCTTCTGTTCCGAAGCCGCTATCTCAATCCTCCCCTGTACAAAAAATTCAATTGCCAAGTTCAAAGCCGAAGGTCAAAGTAGAGGTCAAGAGAAACAGTTTGGACGATATGACCCTTGGACCTGTACCAAAATTATTGACGACGGCGCTTGACCTCCACAACCAGTTTAGAAAGAAGCATCGGACACCTTCGTTGAAATTGGATCCAAAGGTATTAATTTATGAAAATACGAAACCTAATAAAGTAAATGAATAAATGTTGACCCTTGACCTTGTTTGCAACAGTTGTGTATACAAGCACAGAATTATGCACAGTCGATAGTAGATGGCACTGGGATGAGAGAGGGAGTGAGTAGTTTGGGTAAAAATGTGTTTCGTTTTGCTGGTTCATTGGGAAAGACGATTGGCCCTGGGGAAGTGATGCGGAAGGCGGTGAACACGTGGTATCAATCCAAAAAAGATTACAATTGGTCCGCCCCTCTTGCTTCAGCGGCCAATGCCAGGCTGTTTAGTCAATTGGTGTGGAAAGGATCAAAAGAGATTGGTTTTGGGTTGGCTTCGGGGGGTGAGACGGTGGCTGTTGTGGCTTTGTACTCCCCCATGGGAAATTCCGAGTCGGAGCATGGCTACACTGAAAATGTTCGACCTGCCCTCTATTAAATGTAATAAACAAATATTTAAATTAAATTGTGTTTAAGTCCTGTTTAAATTCTTTCATTTTTAAATCATGGCTCGTCATATTATTATTTGTTGTAAAATAAATAGAAAAGACAGAAATTTAAAAATTCTGGACGAAACAAATCTAAATTTAACTGTTGATAAATTTTTAAAGGCAAAAGAAAATAATAAAATGAACCAAATGTCCTGCTTTTTAATTTGATTTGGTAAACAATGCGCTTAGTGCGGAGGTATCTAATTTTACTTACATTTAGTTAAATAATACAGTAAAAGCCCCTGAGGTGAAAAAATGAACTTAAAGCGACGGAGATTATTGCGACAATTTGGTATAATTGGCAAAATTGTCGCCGTAATGCTCATTCCCATAGTTGCCATTGATTTAAAGTCAAAATTGTCAACAAACTAATCTCGCATGAGTATAACCCCACCAATTTATTGTTTTAATCATAATCTGCTCAAATTCATTTAACGAGACAAAATACTTGCACATGCGTCCATTTTATGACTCTCATTAAAAATTACAACTGGCAACAATTTTAAACCAGCAATTTCGTCAAAAATGATATTCCCATTTTGGTAAGTAACTTTTTAATTTGATAATTTTTATGATTTTCATGATTTTTACTTTACAAAAATCTAATTTAAGCCTACTCAAATACATGCATTTTTTAATCACTGGGATTAATTGGTTTGATGATTCATTTTGGAATTTTTTAAGTGAATTTTCATTAATTATTTTAGTTGTACATAATCTACATAATCCAATTGCCAATCTACGATTAAAATTTAATATCCTCAATTTTTTTTATGTACCGTCCCAGCTCACTATAAAATGCGGAATCTGAATTATTACAAAATTAGTTTTCAAAGGACAATGAACACATTCTGGATTCTCTTAATTTTTGGTGGTGTCGTCACCATCACAAATACTGGATGCGGCCCACCTGGTAAATTTAATTTTTTGATATCCAAGTCAATTAAATTAAAATAATTTTAATTTAATTTTAGCAATTATTGCTAATCTTTTTTATTGTAGAAACTTCTACCACAACCACAGAAACCCCACCAGGTGACTAAAATTTAATAATTAGAATCTTTAATTTAGAATATTTTTTTAAACTTGAAATTTTCAGATCCCATATTTCGATGTCCCGATCCCGCCGAGATATTGCCCTGTACCTGTGACGTCACAACGCGAGACATTACATGTAACGGAAGAACAAGCCACAATTGACAAACCATTTGCATCCATCAGAAGCCTCAACGCCCCCTATCCACAGTGGCTCCAACTTGGAGGATTTTTAGCCAGGTCAACGTGCCTCCCCTCCCTCGATTTGAGCCCTTTCCTGAATCTTCGATTCACCTACATTGCCTTCAATACGAACAGCCTTCTCACAAATATCACAGGGCCCCCTCTGGAGTCAAGTAGACGAATTGAAAGTCCCCGACTTTCTTTCTTTGGTTACTACAAATTGACAGATGAAGGATTTGGACAAACCCTCAAGTATTTTATTCCCACAACTTTGACCTATCTCAGCTTCAGTCTAACAGATTTTGAAGGGTCCTCCCCTGATTTTTTACCAGGATTGTCCTCCCTTGTAAATCTAGAAACATTGTCCATTTCCAGCAACATGAGATTAACTCGTTTGAGCGGCGGTCAATTCAAAAACAATGTTAGGCTAAGACACTTAGAGGTAGCTCGTGGTAATTTGGTTGAGATTGGACGGGATGGTCTTTTGATTGGGGATGGGAATCCAAATAAAGAAATTGAGAGGGAGATTCAAATTTGGGGAAATTTATTAAACGACTCTTCATTCCATCCTAATTCTGGACTAGAGCGTTTGACCCAACCCACTACTATTATTTTGGGTCAAAATAGATTCGAATTTATTTCAGCTCAAAATTTTGAACCATTTTTAGATGCTAATGTCAAAAACGTTTTGAATTTTAATGTCCAACCATTTATCGATGCTTTTATTTGTGATTCACGCATGCGTTGGTTAAGGAATCGAAAACAAGAATTTATGAATCGAGTGGCAGCCATTTTTTGCTCGAATGATCCTGTGTCTACATGGAATACAATTTTTAGTACTAGTTTACCAATTTAATTTAATGGGTTATTATTTTTCGGTTTTTTTGGTGGGCGTACTAAAAATTGTATTGAAGGCATGTTATTACATTTAGACCCACATTATTGGCATTTTATTTAATTTCAACACAACAAAGGATATGTTAATTACAATTAAAATTTAAACTCTTGGCTAAATAAATAGTATTGACAACACTCTCAAGGCTACACACTTTTTTTATATTGACAAAAAAATTTGAAAATGGCGGCTGAAATGGCCATTCCAAACAATTTTCTTCACAAAAACTTAAATTTAAAACAGACACTCATCCTACAGTTCGACCTTTTGACCTTGATACATTCTTTGTTGGCTTTCATCCCAATGTTTTTTAGTCAACAGTACAGTGATGGCATTTCCATCCCCAAGAATTTTGGTAGCGCACTCTATCAATTTACGAGTGAATCTCTCAACAATTTCTACCAGTGGCCTTGTGGGCAGTACAGGCTCTTCGACTTTTATTTCTTTGACCTTCGGAGGCGGCTCTTCTTCGTGACCTTCATTTTCTTCCCTGTAATGATCATCAATTACTTGATTTTGACTTTCAAAATCTTCTTCATCTTCTTCATCTTCGTCATGAGCATCCCGTTTTTCTTCAGGCTCTGGTGACCCGACCCTTACGATTTGAATTTTTTCTCCCTTGTCAATTTGATACAAATCATCAAATACAAGCGCCACCAGTTGGCCAGCATCAACGTGACCTTTATCCAAAATCCTGCCAATTTCTCTAAATGCATCCTCCATCATCATCTTGACCTTGACCCAATCCCCCATTTTTTCGTGGACAAGCATAATTTTCATTTTAATCCCCAAAATTTGAAGTTCCCTCTCTTCCGTATTTTCCAAATAATGGACAAAATCATTGAGCCTCATTAAAGAATTGAAATGGATTGAAGTGGGCGCGCCGTCTCGAAAAATTTGTGTCAAATATTGACCAACTTTTTTGACAATTATGATTTTTAAATTTTCCCTCTCATCCAAGGGCATCTCATCCCATACAATTTTTGTCAATTGCTTTTCACATCGGACCATTTCTTCGTTGTTTGTGACTTTATCGAGAACTCCAAATTTTCCTAGGGTTGTCAAAGCTTTGTCAAAGAGACGCCATCTGGTGTCACCCATATGAGATTTTTTTAGGGGTGAGAGAAAATAGAGGAGATTTGTTGGAATTAGATTTTGACAATTTTGTAAAATAGCCAAAATTTGCATGACCTCAAGCCCATAAAGTCCCTCTGGCGTGTCCTTCAAATCTTGTTGAGTTACGCTCCAAGTCATTTTGGCGGGATGACAATTTTTGAACATGTTTAAACATGCCGTGGATTTTGCATTGTACAGTTCAATGTAATAACGGAGATTCCACCATCTTTCTTTTATTTGAGTTCCCGCCAAATGTAGAGCTAGTGGGATGCCATGTAAATGGAGGGACAATTCTTTGGCATCATTTCGATTCAAATTATGGCGGTCATATTGATCCAATCCACTTTTTCGAAGAAGTATTTCAATTTGGTCTTGTTCTCCATAATTTTTAATGTGAAATTTGTCCACGTGGCCACAAAATTGAGTCCAGTCGTCATGAAATATTTTACCGGTGGCCAAAATAATTAAATGATTTTCTTTTTGACTTTTTGGTACGGGCGGGAGAAGATATGAATTTTTTTGTGGTTCAAAATCGGCGGGAATATTGTCAAAAACGATGAGATTCCAGCTCGTACTCAAATTAGAGTAAAATTGACCAATTATTTCTTTTTTTGAATTTATTCCCGCCATTTTTTGGTCAGCCCAATCAATGATTTGATCTTCAGGCATGAGATTGAGGTATGAGGCCTCGAGAGATTTTTCACCGTGCGTGGCATCAAGCCAAATCACGTGGTCAAAAAGATGGCCATATGTTTGCACATATTTTTTAACCATCAAAGATTTTCCCGCTCCCTCATCACCTGTCAAGTATTTTAAGTGATGATAATTGTCCTCCATTTTTTCAGCTGGCCGGCGCGACTTTTGAATGGAGGTGTACAATTTTTCTGAAATTTCTGGACGGTCGTGAAATGAACCAATTAGTGGTGGTCTTTTTTTATTGATTTCATTCTTCCAATCTTTCTCACCTTTAATTGTTTTAATTGACATTTTAATTATAATTTTTTAAATCATTATTTTTGAGATTTTATTACCAAATGATGCAACCAAGAGGAGACTGAAGATCAAAATTATTTTCATTTTGACTATTAGAAAAATTCAAAGTATTTTTAGTTTTTTAAAATTGAAATTCAAAAATAGTAGAGGATTAATTTTTTAAAATATTTTACCCGCTTAAAATTTTGAATTTATTTATTTATTGTCACATTGGGAGCTTTGAAAAACGGAAAATAAATAGAATAATGTAATTTATAGGAGGACAAATGTTTTAATTTTGTTTTTGAGAGAATAAAATGGCCATAGTTTTTATTATTGACGTGGCAAAACTTTTTTTTTGTATGAATATTAAATGACACTTCAAGTTTTGAAAGGATGGAGAATGACACGCGTGAATATTGATTAAATTTTGCTAAAGTGCGGCAAATGTTTATTTTATACAAATTACAACTTTACTTACCCGACTCCCCATCATCAGAAAAAATATATGTGACATTTTTTACTAAAATGACTCAAGTTCAGTTGTGATGCCCCAAAAGGAAAAGTCAAGCCATCCCGCCATTTCACGGAGGACCCCATGCATTATACGTTTAAAATTAAAATTAAAAAATTTCATTTTTTCAACACTGACCCAAGTCTCCAGGGTCATATTATGAAAGGTCTATAGGATCCTGGAAACTAGTGGAAATAGTTTAATGAATAAAATGACAAGTTTAATATTTTGAAAATTGTTTGTCTTAATTAAACATTGACATTTTGGGCAACCTTGAACAGAATGGTTCATGGTCATTTTTTGTGGCTCCGTCTGAGAGATGAATATACATTGAATCATGCATTGTGCATCCACATGATAAAAATAGAAATCTCAAGGTTAATCTAATCAAATGATTTAAGACTCACTCCACGAGTTCTCTCAAAAATGAAAATTTGTTGTGGAATCGAATATTGCGACCGTTCAGATAGGTT
>JAQIVZ010003582.1:0-13311 GCA_034700945.1 Arrhopalites spinosus
GGCCAATTGTCTGGTGGCCAGTTAATCGTAGTGGCCAATTGTCAAGTGTCCAATTGTACCTGTGACCAATTTACCGTATGGCCAAAAAAAGTGTCCAATTGTCAAGTGTCCACATATAAAATGGTCACAAGATACAGAATCCATTTTTATATAATCAATTATATAAAAAAATGCATTATTAATTATGAAATAAAAATTACTTGACATTTTATGCCAAGTGGATACGTAGAATAAAAATAAGAAACGTAGAAATTAACCAAATCAAAATTTTAAAGATCAAATTATTTAAATGCTCAAAGTTTATTTTTAAAAAACGCTGTTGTCAGGTGAGGAACAAATAATGACCTCGTAATAACCGAAAGAGCAAATTTTAGTACTATTGCTTTCTCTTTTTCAGTGACGTTTTTTAAAAATAACATTACGAAGTGAGGGCGGGAAACTAGAACTCCTTCAAATTTGATTGAAAACCAACAAAAGGAAGAACTAGCAATGAGTTAAATATCTCAACTGAGTTTCACAACACAAAAATTTAATGTTCTCCTATTTACAGAATGGGACTACCTCAAACGGCATTGACTATACACAGGCAAACGTTTTGGAAGATACTAAAACGAATGGACTATAAATACCAAAAAATTGGTCCTCCTGGAATGGAAGATATCCGATCATGGAGGCAAAATAGCTACATTTTAAAAATGTACCCAAAATTCCACCTACCACGAGCTCAGAGAAGATACGAAATCTACATAGATGAGTCATGGAAAGCTGCCAAAACAGTTAAGCAATAGTTGAATACTAATCATTATTTTTAAAAAAATGAACATTGCAGATTGAAATACAATCGCCGCAAAATGTCCAAAATAGTTTCACCAGAATATGAAATCGATGCAAAAGAACAAACCAGAAGCCTCCAAGCGCTACTAAATGCGCGTCAATATAAATAGTAGTCAGTTTATCATGTAAACGAAGAAATTGTGTAAACGATTGTACAGAAAGCCTCCCGAAGATTTGTTCGGGGCTAGCCTAGGTCGTGAGAACCTTCTGAGATCATGAGCAGTTTTTAGTCACATATGAATGGATACCAATAAAATATTTGTGGCCAAGCTCTTCAAAAAGAACACTTAAAGTGTAGCCATTCTTCCACGTAAACAGTGCACGCTCAATTTAGAGCTAAAGTTCAAATTGAATATTTTTTGAAATTTAGACTATTCCGCTCAATTTGTGTTTGTTTTGATGGGTGACGCCAACAAGTCTAAAGTAGCATAATATTATCATTCTTAATTGTGTCTTCATGAGCGCGTGTTAATAATAGACTATTTTATTCATTTGACATAAATTTTATACTAACTTAATGTCAAGTAATTATTTTTCTAACAAACTGACAATTAAAGTCAAAAATCTAAGGCCAGTATTTAATTACAGGTCAAACAAGAATGAATAATAACTGGTCATCATGCTTGATGAAATTAGAACGGCATTTAATTTGAATGCCGCAAAGGTACACGCCAACCCTCAATGCTGCTTTCTCGCTTGCTGAACGTACACTCAATTGACCTAATCCGCTTGACCCAGACCCAACTCAAAAGTTGTGTGACATTTTAAAAACATAAAAACAAAAATAACAAGGTGAAATGTTATCCAATTAAATTCTTCTTCATCGTATTTAATCGATTCATGAAGGACATTTTATTGAATCAGAACATTTTGTAAAAAAAATCGGTTAACCTTCCCAGTTTGAATTTAACTCCATGACCCAATAAAAGTGACACGGGTTGACCGTTTTGAGAGGTAAACTGACGCACAATTTGACGGCATTTCAGTTCAATTACTTGGCGAGAAGGAGGTCAACGAGTAAAATTATATTTGAAGATGAATAAAGTTTTTAAAATACACTGAAAGACAGTTCAAAAAAATGTCTGTTGCTCAGACAGACAGCGAATAAAATGACTTGGCTCTAAACTCACTTTATTCAATTTTTGATTGGAAGCTACATGGCCCCGGAGGCGCAACAACCAGCTCGTACGCTACTCTGCGCGTTAAGTAATTGCGGAGACGTTTTGGGGCTTGTCAAAATGATCCTTGTTTTTTGAAAGGGATACAAGGAAAATGTGTAAACATAAAATAAATTAGAACGTTCCAGAATTTAAAGAACACAAATATACCATTTTATTCTCATCCACAAATATTTTCACCCCTTACAAATTGCCGTTAGCCATTAAATGTTAAAAATAAACATGGCAATCAACTCATTTCTTACAATTATTTTATTTTTAATTATTTCCATGTATATGCTTACACACCAGAAATTTAATTTGGTGTAATTAACTTTTCATTAAAATGGATGGACTGTCCAACATAATTTTACAAGAATTAATTTATTTTCTTTGTAGTCAATTTGACTTTGACATGAACACGGAAATAAGAGGCAAGTCTTTTGGAGATGCAAACATAAGCGGAAATAATTAAACCCACAATGCTAGCCCACAGATGGAGTACCCGTCTTTCCCACCAAATCATGCGCATGGCTGGAGATTTCAAATGATTTAAATGTCCCTCATCATAACGAAGAACGTATGAACAATGTAGCCCGTAGTCTCAGTATGGGATCGAGTAACCAGTTAACCGCCCACTTAAAATCCCGAAATTGACGGAATTCCTAAAATTTAAGGTTTCTCAGCTGATGGAATTTATCCGCATCCGCGCGGATTTATCTGCGAGGATTGGATAGAATGCTGATGGAAATATCCGCGGATGAAATGAGACGAACATCTGATAGAAAAACAAGAGAAATGGAAGGGAAACTTTTAGCGTTTTTCCACTCGTACTAAATTTACACGCTTCCTGATAAGAATCCCCCAGATATCCGCAATTTGCGGATAGGATCCGCACGGATACGGATAAATTTTTATCTGCGGCCCGCGGATGCGGATCGACGTGGATCAAGCGTTCTCTATCTTCCGGGAGAAATGATTTTGTGTTGCACACCGGGAGATACAGTGGGAGTTACACAGTAACCCCGGAGTTAGAGATAAAAGCCGGGAGTTAGAGAAAAAATTTAAGTATCCATAAAATTTTTTAGTAAATAGCTCCCACTTTTAAAAATGAGAGGACGTTTCAATAATATGGGATTGCAAGACAATAACCCGGATTGCATTAGAAATGATCTTTAATTTTTAATCAAGAGAAGGAATTGGGTACTTATCTAGTGCGATGAAGAATTCGAAGATAAATGAAAATTTTATATGAATTTTAGGAAATAAAAGGCATTCATGTCAAATGAAAACCGGTGCTATGATGTGACTTCATTGAAGTCAGCAAAATTAAGTTCTGCACATCATTTTGTAATTTAAAAACTTGGCTACAAAATTATCCAACATGGAATAATGTACAAGTTATTTACTTCGATTTTCAAGTTCTTTTAACGTATACAAGTCTTTAGTTACAAATCCAACTGTGACAATTTAATATTCATGAATTATTTTAGTCGTCTTCTTAAAACTTTTTGTTTATACAGGTGGGACAGGGACTAAAACAACAATGCATCTGACTTGTTCGCTAGACCCCCTTTAATCCGCACGGAAAACGAATTTGAATTTCTTTGAATTTTTTTAATTCAACAGATTTTTTATGATTGTCCTTTTGTTTCTTCAAATTTGATTCTTTTAGATAAAAATAATATTTTCTGAAAGCGGTAAGTTCTCTGAAATCAGGTAATAATTTTATTCACATGCAGGTTTTATATTCTGTTTTTCACTCTAAATTGAAAACTACATTTTTTCAGGAAAAACAAACCTGTGTTTTACTTCCGGCTTAATTTGAAAATATTGAGAGAATGGCGTTGACAGATTCACAAATTAGACGACAACTTGGTATGGTTCAATAGACGTAAATATAAAATATCATAATATTTATGGTCGTCATTAAGATGACTAGTGCAATTTCATAATTTATAGTAACATTATTTTATAAAATAGATGAATCTGAAGAAGAAAAAGATGACCGGGTTGATTTGTGCGTTAGTCCAGGGTTTCCAACAGAAATTAATTTAGAGTCTGTAGTTGATCAAGTCGAACCAGAATTTCCAGGAAAAAACATTGCTGTGAAGCGTCGGAAAATTGAAAATTCTGGACGGAAACGAGATCCAATTTGAGACAAATTTATCGTCAATGATGACAACAAGGACAAAAGTTTGTGTAAATTTTGTGCTTCACACGTTAGTCTCCAGCGTCACAGAATGAAGGAACATTTAGCAAAATGTATCAAATATATAAAGTCACAAGAGCCAAGTTCCCAAAATTCAATTCCAGTTTCTGAAACTATCAAAACTTCAAACCAAATATCTGTCACATCCTCAACATTTTTGCCAAGTTTTTCCGTAAAACCGGTGACAATGAAAAAATTTTTGGACCACATGACACCGAAAGACAAATCAGAAATGGATTTATTTGTGGGAAAATATATTTTCGGTTGTAATCTAGTATTTGAACACAACCCCACTGCTTATTGAGATGATGGCCAAAATTAGACCTGCATACAAGGTACCGACTCCAAGAATTATTTCCACTACAATCTTAAATAAAATTTATGACGACTCAATTGATGACATGAAACAAGTTTTGTTATGCAAAAAAGCGACAATTCTACAAGATAGGTGGTCAACCAATCAACAAGATCCAGTCATTGCTCATGTCATTCAACACAGTTCAAAATCATTCTTCTGGAATGCCATTTCAGCTACAAATAATATAAAAGATGCTGACTATTGTCAAAAATTGTTGGAAGAATGTATTGAATCATGTGACGAGAACCTTGGATGTATTGTCACCGGGGTCATTACGGATAACTGTAATGTAATGGAATTAATGAGAAAAAACTTAGCTGATTCATTTCCCAGAGTGATGATTCTAAGATGGGCACTTGATTACATGCATTTTGTATTTAATAATTTTATATTTTTCTTTAATAAATTCAGAGTTACAAATGCAGGTTCGCTGATGCAGTTAATGAGTGGCTCAAACTCCATTCCGTGTTGCCTCCGAATATTCTTAATTCCGAAGTTTATATGAAAAAAAGTCCTTGGCCCTGACGCCGGTTGCTCTAGTGGCATACATGCTTCATCCAAAATATAAAGGCTGTTACTGACAACTTGTCAATCAATTTTATATTTACTGTTTTTTTAATTTAATCCAATATCCACTCATTTCTATTCAATTGTAAACAGTTCATTTAAGTGAGACTTGATTTTCTTCAAAACTAAAACTTTATCTAAAATGATTTTGACTTTTATATTTTATAAAAAGGCCTTAGTATGGACATGAAGCAAATTGGACGAGAATGGTTTAGTCGAAAGCATTCTTTTTCTCTCATTGCAGCGTCAAATTTGGAACATGAAGACGAGAAGTATTTTCCTAAGAGTTTATTGAATCCCCATGTGATTTCATCAATGGAACCTGAGAAGTGGTGGCGGGCTGTAAGTGACATGCCTCGACTCTCTAAGGGACTCTACGATTTAGCGGAAACCTTAATGTTGATTCCTGCCAATACCGGTGGTAATCGCTATCGAGAGATGTTTTTCTACAATCAACATAACCTAACCTAACCTAACGAATCAGGTTAGGTTGGAACTGTTATTTTTTACTAATAGCACTGCTCAAATGTAACTTTTCCCGATCGGGCACCGGCATTTGGTTACTGTCATGGTTGATGCCAACTTCAAGTTGAACTGACGTCATTGTAAGCTCATTAGACGTTACAAGTGGTTCTTTGTAACGCTTGAAGATGCGTACATATTTTGTAGGCAGAATCTTACCATGCCATTGGGTACAAACGAATTGGGTTTGCTATCATTTTGTAATATATTGAAAAGAAGAAAGTGTCGAATGTTCTTCATGGTTGGGGTATACATACTTGAACCGCGCTCAGTACTTTTTTGTTCGACAAAAGGTAGTGGAATTCAAAACATGGGAACGCACTTTAATTTTAATAGCGATGAAAAATGTGCGTTAATATTTTGCCAGTATTGTAAAATCAAAGGTTGCGCGGGGCTGCTTTGTTCGGTACGCGTGCTTTGCGGGCAACTTGTACCAAGAGAAACTTCAAAATCATATATTGATATTGTCGAGCAAGCTGTAAACGCCGACTTATACGCCATTAAAATAAATGATTTAAAATATATAACATGGAAAGCAAACTTTTTAAAAGGAGACACCCCAAAAGCTAAAAACGACCTTTTTCTGGTTGGAGAAAATTTAAGAAATTTTGCAAATGAAACTATGCGACATCGGTATCCAGCGTTTAATGAATTTGTGAGTGCCGCGGAACTAGCATTTCAACGATTGCCGCACCTATCTAGTTGCTTTAAAATGTTTGATATTGGGGCCAAAATGCTTCTGCAAATTGACGAAGCGTACAACATTTCCCGAACAACCGACTTTCAGCGTACACTTTGTACAATGGCAAATTTTCAAAAAAAGGTAATAGCAGAAATATCAACAGTTTTTTATGCACAAATATTAAAAAAAGGTATTGGACTGCATAGTGTAAGTTTTCCAGAATGGAAACGCGCTTGTGACAAAGCTGGTTTTGCTGGAATTTTAAGGTCTATTAACATAGCTTTGGGTTTGTCTACCATCACTATGCTGTATACATATCAACATCCTCAGCATCGAATTATCTGTTGTGCACATGAGATGACATTTTTGGAAGACTACAGAATCAATAAATTTAATCGCGATGGAGTAACAGGTGATTCTGTGCAAAAAGAAATAGACGCAGTGGTTTCCTATCAGTGTGTTCCCCCTGCAGTTGCACAAAGAGCTGTTTTGGCGGAATTGAGCAAACTGTATCAAAGGGCTAAATGCTCTATTGAAACGCCGTGGATGGTGGGAGGCCGACGAACATTTATACCAATGTTGCCAAAAATGAGCCCTAGTGAGCTAATTGCGTACGAAACGACAGACAGTGGAATTGTTGGTGCTCTAATTGACTGTCAGTACGGAGAAAGTTCAATCCACGATGTTGCGTTGGCTCGAATTGCCAACGACCTGGTGGATTTTGGTGACGATTTTTTGAACGGAGAACTTGGCAATGCAGTCAATATAATTTTAAACTGGACTGGAGGGATTGATGACCTGCGTCAGTTGTATGAAAGAATCTGCTGGGCCGTCATGGACGCCATTACATACCGTCAACATGACGCTGGGTGTATTGCCGTGACCGGAACTTTGTTATGGCAAATGGCCAATGGTAGGCACAGGTACTTTGTTAAAGCTTATGCTGGTCTGCATTCTTATAACAACAATGATGGAGCAACTGGGCTGGATGTTTGGAGGCGCGCACCAATTCATTCTTGTTTAGATTCAAAATGCCATATAACCAAGTATATTGGGCAATCAGCAGGTGCAAGCGAAACAATGGTGCTTGGCGAATTGATGGCTGTACAAGTGCAAAAACTAGTCGACCACATGAAAATGTGCCACAATCTTCCATGGTTCGCTGTGCCAAATGACGTAGTTGTACCAAAAAGACTATATGATAGCTTGAGTGCCTGCGGAACCTCAATTAGACCTGCTCCAATTTTACTAACTGTTTGTGTAATGTCATGGCTCATAACTAAAAGAATAATCTGTTTTGATGAACTTATCAAATGGGAGGTTGTCTTAGAAGGTCTGTTGGCAGCCGAAATTGTAGAATCATTTGCGAATTTAAATTATAACAAATTGGCTGTAGAGCTTCAAACAGCTATTGTAGAATGTGTTTGGTTTCATTACAAAATCCCATATTACGTATTAATACAAGGTGTTGTGTGTGCAGACGTTCAAGTTAAGGGATCTGGAGACAAGCTCTAATGAGAGCAAATCAAAAATAAAGCTGGGGCGGCGATTTGAATCCATTGTTTTTATGGTTTAAAAACTTAATTTTAATTTTAATCATTATTTTCTAAACCAAGTATAACCCCAGTTCGAAAAAACGTAACAAAAGCTTAGTTTACTTTACTTTAGTTTAGTTTCAATTTATTCACTTGTCAAGTTCTTCAGTGTATACAGTTAAAGAGTAAGTACATACACGATGATTACAATGCTTTTCAAGGACGGACACAATAAAATTTAAATAGATTAGAACAAAAGCAATTTAAATTTCCATTGAATTGTGAACAAAAAATACTTACTAAGCTAGTAACTTATAAAGGAGGTACATACCTATAAAAGGCAGAACTATGACGATTAGATGCTATAGATTTACATTAAGTTTTTCTGAATTTTTTAAGATTATACAAAGCCATAGTTTCGTTGTTACAATTTTGATTCCAGAGTTAGGGGTCGAATTATTGATTGATTTACATATGTTTATTGGTTGACATCAATCAATAAGTTTCCATGTCACCAGGGGGGGGGGATTTAAAATTTATTGAATCAATAATCCGACCTCTATCCAGAGTTTGATAGCTTTAGCTAAGAACGAGTTACTGTAAGTGGCTGATTTACCTATGTATCCAGTTTGTGGTAATTTCCCACCACTTGATCTAGTGCGCCCTTCTTTTTTGAAAATAAACATTCGTAAAATAAGAAATACCCAAGTCAAAACTTAAACATTTATAGACAAACTAAAGTATATAATACTGCACTCTTTCATTTATACCTATAAAATACTAACTTGTAGTAAGTCATTTTTATACTATAATAATTTACCTTTATTCTTCTTTTTCTTGTTCAACAACTTTTTCACACCAAAATACATAAATATACACTTATTAATTTTATTTTGTAAAACTTGTAGTTCTCTGTGTGTGGATGGCCCACATAGGCATACAATAATATGTGAAACTCAACACAAAGGACGTAATCATTATACAAAAAACTCTAGGAGTAAAGTATCGTTTGTATCTGTGCACTATGCCCATCGCCGAGCTCATCCTACGTTTCACATACGAGAAGTGCTTATTAAAATTAAGTGTACTGTGAATATACACTCAAATATTTAAATGCAAAAACATGTTCAACTTCTACATTGTTGCAAGTTATACATGTTACTGGTTACAAGCCAATGATTAAGTTTAGTGAGACTACGCTGTATATGTTCAGCTCCTTTTTTTAATTTGGTACATGGATGATAAAGTATTAAATCATCAGCATACAACAAATGGTGAATACCTTTTCCTAACACTAAGTATAAGTCGTCAATATACAGGGTGAATTTTTCCAAAGTATATGGAAGTGAACGGGGACAATTTCCTCAACTTTATCATGTTAGAAGATTAAAAAGCAGGTAGTTTTTCTCCGTCGTTGCGCGGTGAGGGGTATGGGATGGCGATAACATTGAACTTTTTCAATGCCTTGAGTATCCTTTTGTTATTATGCTTATCAAATGAACTATGCATTGCTCCACTATTTTTGAGGATAAAGTAAACATTGATTATTGTTTACAAAATAAATGAATTGAAAATATTCCGTGGGCATATGAAAATTTTGATGACTATTTTTAATAATCTTATCGTGATCTAGTGAATATGTTTCTTATTATCCTGTAATCTGCAAAATAATCTGTCACTCTTTTGCAGATCAACTAGTTGAATGTGCTGAGAACGAGGGAAAGCATCTCAAGCATCATTGATTTTTTATTGTTTTTTTGTCATGTGAATTTTTGTCATTAAATAATTTTCCTCATTTGTTCAATTCCTAACTGACCAGTGGACCCTCTCGTCCATTTATTTATACAAGCCGGTCACTCAAGGCATAAAATAGGTTCAATATTATTGTGATCTACCACCCCCACCGTGCAAGCGCAAAGACAAGACTACCTGCTTTTTAATCTTTTAACATGGCAAAGTTGGGGAAACTACTGTCCCCGTTCACTCCCATATACTCTGGAAACATACACCCTGTACGTTATGAAAAGTAGTGGCCCTAGGATAGACCCCTGTGGTACACCAAGATTTACTTCAAAACTATCTGAAGTGTAATTATTTATCTTAACACAAAACTTTCTGTTTCTGAAATAGTCAACAAGTAATTTTAATAAAAATCCCTTTACACCATAATAGTCTCTAAGTTTAGTGAGAAGTGTGTCATGGGGAATTTTGTCAAACGCTTTAGTTAAATCTATGAAAATTACGATGACACGGCCACATGTTTAATCGATAAATGTAAATAAATCTTGAGGTTAGGCGCGACTTAAACATAGACCTTTTCGGGTATTAAACCCCTTTTGACCGTGGATATCCGCTTTAAACACACATTTCTCGGGTTTAAACTTACTTTGAGATCACCTTCCCGGCTGGAAGCCCAATTTCACTCGGCCAGCCCGTAGTCACAGCTTTGTACTTACTTTTACGGGTTTAATCAAATTCCGTCAAAATCAAGAAGGCTTCGGGTAGCAGCCGGGTACATACTTGAATGTTTGATTGGTATCTAATTGTTTCAAAGATGCCAAGCAGAAAAATAAAACTAGTGTCATCGTCTACGTTGACATCAAACAATCCTTTGACAATGTTTCCATAAACATTTGGAAAAGATTCTACAGCAAGAGAAACTACTTATAAAATTGAGAAACATTTTCTTGAATTGTAAAGTGACAATTTTACATGAGTTCGGTAAAAAAATGTTACAACAAAGAAGACTCATATTAAGATTATATTGCCTTTGTCTCCATGTTTCTTCAACAAGTCAATAGATCACATTGTATCATGTGACGTGCCCACGAGTCCAGTTAGGTTGGACATTTAGAAAATTTGACTAGTGATCTCGACCCTGGGGACTCGGCTATCATGGCAAACTCGACAGTCTGCAGTCATTTGGACTGCAATAGCCATACTACTCTTTCGTTAAATGAGACTTGAAATAAATTTAGACAAGTGTGCAACCATCCGCGTTGCAAATGGAAAACTGGTAGAAAATGATCTATAATTGTCAAATAGTTGATTGTCCGTTGTATGAAAGTCGCAGACCAACTAATGGTCTTGGGGGTCAACCTCAGAGACACTCTCAACGCTAATGCTTTAAAGCGGTTCAAAATGTATAATTGTGCATCAGTCCATCCAGCCAACTCTGGTTTATCAATTTGAACACGCCCATTTGAAAAAATCCAGCGTAAGGCAATTTCTGGTCGACTGTGACCAAATTCTGAAAGTATCATCAAGGAAATAATACTACGCCAAAAGATTTATCACATGCCATGTTCTACGCCCAACGAAACTTCAAAGGATTAGAGATAATTCAAACAAAATAGGACCAAATGACCTGAGACAAAATTCATCAGTTACAAGTTTTGACTCACACCACAGGTGGCTCCCATACGCCTGTGTAACAGGCGTTCGCGATTTTTGGGAGCTCAGCGACCTATGGGCCGGCCCTTGTCTGGATTAAGGATCGCTCACTCCGTCCCTCTGTCTCGAACTCCGTGAAAAAATTTCCAAGTCCAAATTCCGTCCGTCCGTCCGTACGTCACGCCCTACTAAATCCACTTCTTTAAACTCTGTCTATCTCCGGCTGACGACCAGTCCGTTCGTGTGTCCGTCCGTCCCTTACTCCTTCTAACATTTCATGTCGGTCCGTTCGTCCCGAACACCTAAAATTTTCCTAGTGGAAATCATGTCGGTCCGTCCGTCAAGACCTTCAAACAAATCTTAAGGCCCGGCTTGATTCCACCTATACTGGCTTTAAACAGCCTTTGAACTCATAGGACCGCTTTCACGCGGTTTTTCCCGGCTTTGAATCCGATTTCAAACCCATAAACCCGCTTTCAGACCATATTCAATCTCATTTAGAGCTCCGACCGGGAAGCACATTTCCCCTCTTGTTTCCATTCCCGAGACCCTCAGTATCGTCCTGGCATTTTTGAGAAGACCATTTTCCGGACCGGAACCGGTCGCGTACGCGTATTTACAAATGATACATGAGATCGGCACTTTGTATTTTTTATTGGTTTATTGGCCATATAAAGTCGACTTGATAGGGGTAAAATTTAATTTTGAAACTTTTTTGCTTCTGTATTTTTCTATTTGACCCTTTGTTTCAGAGATAGGTCATCATTCTGACCCTTCGATTAAAAAAAATTACAAGTCGCTTAAAACGTAGAAAAGGGGTGGAGCAAACAGAATTTGCACAACTATGCCTCCAACTGCCCCCTTTCATATTTAACACATCTTTAATTATTGTGAGGTCAATTAAGTCGGTTTGGCCCAAATAACCATTCGAAAAGTTGGATAATGGTACCAACTAATTGAGGTAGTGCAAATATAAATATAATTACTTGTTTTACGTACCCAAAAAATATTTTTGAAATCACTTGTTGTGATTTTGGAGCTAAAATTGTAATTTGTTAAATGTGTTGAAAAATATACAAATTATAGCATTTTGATAACAATGATGTATTATAAAGTTGTGTAGTAGTACAAGCTCGCTTTTAAACAAATAATTTCATAGATTAATTGTGATGTATTATTATGTTTAATTTTTTTGTCACGTCAAAATGTTGTCCATTTTTATGAAAAATTACAATATGTAAATCATCTTGATAAAAAATACTATCAAGATTAATTGGTGCCTGTAGTGATTTTAAAGTAAGCTTGGACTGTGGCACTACTTAATTATTCATAGTAATAACTAAAATATTACTATTTGTATATTTTTCAACACATTTAACAAATTACAATTTTATCTCCAACGAAGGGTCAAATAGAAAAATACAGAGGCAAAAAAGTTTCAAAATTAAATTTTACCCCTATCATGTCGACTTTATATGGCCTTTAAGCCAATAAAAAAATACAAGGTGCCCATCTCATGTACCATTTGTAAATACGCTTCCCGTACCGGGAATCCCGGAAGTTAAAAAGTATTGAAAAAATGCCTTTTCTTCACCAGAAACGGTTAATTCTTAGCAAAGTTGAACTTTTAATAACAATGTTATGACTAGTTGTTGTAGTTTAAAATACGTTGCCATCACAATTAGTCATAAACATCGTTACCAGAAATCTAACTTTGCCTAAATGTAACCATTGTTGGCCAAAAAGCGCCATTTTTTTAATGCTTTTTAATTGGGGTAATTGGTTTTCACCATTGAAAAAATTGAATCCACCAGTAGATCTTTTGCCAGTAAAAATATTTACAGCGCCAGGAAAATAAATTGAAGTGACAGCAAATGTAATTAAAACGCCAGCAAATATTTTGACAGTAAAAATAATTAAACCACAAGTAAAATTAATTGTAATACAAGTATATTTAATTTAGATACCAGTAACATAATTGAAAATGACAGTAAAACTTTTGCCAGTAAAAATAATTTCAATACAAGTGTAATAAATGACAATGGCAGCCA
>JAQIVZ010003583.1:0-13295 GCA_034700945.1 Arrhopalites spinosus
TAGACCAAATGGCAGTAGACCAATTGGCATTAGACCAAATGCGTTAGACCAAACGTCCATTAGACCAATAGTTCTTTGGACCAATCGGTCTAGACCAAATGCGTTAGACCAAACGTCCATTAGACCAATAGTTCTTTGGACCAATCGGTCTAGACCAAATGGGTTTAGACCAAACGGTCTAGACCAAATGGGCTTAGACCAAACGTCATGGAACCGCCCAAACTCCATAAGGATACAATTATGAACTAGTATGCATATAAACTAACATGAAATTTAATGGTGACCCAAAAGGTCATGTGTTCATCTCTAATTTCAATCGGAGTCTTTAAAGTCCAACAAGTATCCTGGTCAGTTGAGAGAGTCATGCGTTGTGACTCAAAAATTGTTGACGTTTCAGATTCAAAACCATTAAAATCCCTCAATTTTTTAGGGTCACCGTCACGTCTCAGGTCATTTTCCTCCCCGTTGCTTCACTCTCATGAGTAATGACACGACGAAAAACGACGAAATTAAAAAATGGTCCCTTTGCCGTAATTTTTGCGTAATACAAGTTTAACATGTGTCACAAAATTAATTGTACAATTATTTTAATCGGTCTTCACATAATTAGTTAATAAATAATAAAACTATGTGGGGGTACTTTAAGGTCTCCATGTGATTCTCCAAAGCCTTGAAATCGACACCCCAACCACTTCGATGGGGTTTCGGGTTTAAGGATTCGTACAGGTCAAAGAATATTTGAGTCACTAATCCCCGCCTTGGGCCCGGGTATTTTGGATTTAAAATATTTCTGTCAAAAAAAAAATATTTTAATTTTGAAATTTGCGCATTTCTCAAAAACAATTTTGGGTCTAATTTTTACCTGGTTTTGACGTCACCAGTTGTAAAATGCATGAAAAGGTCAATGACCTTTTTGTCCGTCATAATTTTGGTGGGGACCACAATGGAAGAAAAATCTTGGACGTTCATGGCAGAAAATCGGAACAAAGGTAAAATATTTTGAAGCATTGACCTTTCACCCACTCCCTCTTCTTGTGGCTCATGTTTTTGAAATATTAACCCATACCGCGCCCACCTGACCAATTAATTTGAGCTCAATTAAATGAATGACTTTTAATTTTGAAAAGTGCATGATCTACTTTACGAGGGCCTCAAAAAGGTTAATCTCTTTAACTCTGAGGTCATCCCTTTTGAGAAAGGTCATCAAGGTACTTTCAGTTGCCTCCAAAATTCCATCCGTTTGAATGACCGTGTCAAAATTTCATCCGTTTGAATGACCGTGTCAAAATTTCATCCGTTTGAATGACCGTGTCAAAATTTCATCCGTTTGAATGACCGTGTCAAAGTTCCTATTAAATATTAATTAATTTTGACTATCCTGATTAAAAATTAAATGTGGGCATTTGAAAGACCCGGGAGACGTACTTGACGATGGAGTCTAAGGCAATTTGTTGGAGTTGAATTAAATTAAATTATTCCACCGTCTGGTAAATTTTAATGGCCTCCTCCTCTTTAATATCGCGCATCATTAAAGCCTCAATTTTTTCAATGAGACTCCCAACATTGTACTTGTGGGCCACGCACAATAATTCAATGGCCTCCACGATATCCTTGACTCGGAAAAGGTCAGTGTACATAAACTGTGTAGAATTTAAATATTTTTAATTATTAATTTAATTTACATAATTAAATACAATTTTTAATCGAACTTCACCTCTAAAAATTGTTTAAATGGACGTGGCTCAATATCCGGGAGTTTGACTCGAGAATTCTCCCGGGTGGTGTCCCATCGGTCTGCAAACATTGTTTGGAAGACGGAGGATCGATTGAGGAGAAATAATTTATGACATTTGACCTCTTCATTTTGATTGACCCCCAAAATAAAAGAAATGTCTGAATGGAGTCCACTCTCAAGTAATTTCAAGTTGGCTTCTACTAAAGTCTCCGTATTTAATTCGTTTAATTGTGATTGACTCATGAGTGGAGTATTTAAATTGGCAATTAAATTAATTGTAGGGAGATTTTGTTAAAATATTAAAATTTTGTAAGTTCGAGTAAAAAAAGAAGGAAATGGAAAGAGGACAAAGACAAAATCTTAGAAATTTTGCTTATTCAAAGGGAGATTGTCCAGCTGAGGAGCTCACAAAGGTGTCACGTGATGTTGAAAGTTAATTGCCATTCTTAGCATTTTTGAATGACAACCCTCCCTTCCATTAACCCTTCCATTTTTTTAAAATACAAAGGACAAAAACCAAACGGTGTACTACGTACACTGTACTTTTTAGCGTTGGTGGCATCCTTCATTTTTTTATTTTGCTGTTGTAATTTTGGGAGAAGGTGAGGATGCTCAAAATTATTCTCTCAAAAACTCACCGACTGAGCCGGTACCTTTTTAAATTATTTAACTATTACTTTTTTTCCATATTATTTAGTTATTTATATTGTACTCTAATAAATCTTGTTTTACTTATCAAAAAAACAAATTTTATCGAGCTGTGCCTGTGTGTAGATAGGTTATGGCCGAGGTAGTGAGGGAACTGACCTCATTAAAAATACTAACTTCCCACAAAAGAATGGGCAGTTGAATAGCCAAGGCAGTTGGGTCAGTTTGACAGTTAGGCAGCCAAGGCAGTTGGGACAATTTGACAGTTAGGCAGCCAAGGAAGTTTGCACAATTTGGGGCAGTTGGAACAATTTGGGGCAGTTGGACAATTGGGCAGCCAAGGCAGTTGGGCAGTTTTGGGGCAGTTGGACAATTGGGCAGTTATGGGACAGCCAGGT
Organism: Arrhopalites spinosus; assembly: GCA_034700945.1. Taxonomy (NCBI): domain Eukaryota; kingdom Metazoa; phylum Arthropoda; class Collembola; order Symphypleona; family Arrhopalitidae; genus Arrhopalites; species Arrhopalites spinosus. The sequence goes on from JAQIVZ010003583.1 coordinate 2,782, forward strand.
AGATAGTGGCAACAATAGGGGGGTCTGGCTGTCCTGGCTGCCAAGGGTGGATTTTGTCAACTCCCGGAAGTTTGCCCACATGGAAAGTTGCCCACAGGAAGATTGCCCACGCGGGAAGTTGCCCACATGGAAAGTTGCCCACACTTTAATTTTCTCCCCTGGCTTTTAAGAGGATCATGTAATGACAAATCTGACGCCCTTACTGACTTCCGGATGTCATTAAAACTTACATTAACCACAGTAGACGAAAATTTTAATTAAACGTTTTGGGCTAAGGTCACTTTCCGCACTACCGACCCTTCAAAAATAATTAATCCTATAAAAGATGAAAGCTTTGCATGTCCAATTCATGTTAAAAAAATATTCCATGGTGGATTTATTAATTTTTTAAGGTTAGGCGAAACTTCCCTACCACTGACCTACCGAGGTAGTAAGGTGATGGGTATTAAATGAAATTTGTGGGTTTTATTATTTTAATAATAATTAAATCAGTGGATGTACAATTTAAAAGTTTAATCAAGTCCTTGCGCATAAACTTTAATAATCACACTCCCATGCGAGTACATTGTTAGTCGCACGATGAATTTTTTATAATTAATTTGTGATTATTTTGTCTATGAGCACTATAAAAGAGGCTTGTAATGGTTTCTATAGATTCCTAGTTAATGATAGCTCTTTGGATAATCAAGCCAGATAATTTATAGCAAATTATTAGGTAACTGGATCCCAGGAAGCATTGGTTTTACATTGAAGAATGAATAATCAAAACCAAAACAGGGAACTGGCCTTTCTTTTCTGTTTTCCCTTTCTTAACTAGACGATTGTGTGAAAGAGGAGGTTTGTGTGTGTAAAGTGTATGTGTGTGAGATTGGTAATTTTATATGTATCTGTACTGTATCTGTGTCTATTTTAACCATGAAAATTAATCACGGGAGTAATAACTTCAATCAAGGGAAAATCACACGAGTAATTTAATGTGTATTCTGTACTGTATCTTTTCTAGCTAGAATTCTTTTAACCATGAATATTTAATCACGCGAGTAGTAACTTCAAGGTGAGGAGAGTCTCAATTAAATCAATGTTAGTTTTCACAACAAAAAAAGCACAGAAATTAATATTGTATTTTCTTTATTTAAATTCTGATCATTTCACTCTCACAAAATAATATTTTTCACTCTGTAAATTAATATAATTATTTTAATGGAGCGTGCTCTCTAAGAATACTTTTTAATGGATTTCTTCTCTATTTTAAAATACTTCTGTTCTCTTCAAAGGATCGGTTATTACTGAAAATCTTACTACTCTCACTCCTACTTTTATCTCACGTCTGCTGTACCCTGTCCACCTATCCACGCTCCTCCCTCATGCGTGTGTGACAACCAATACTCGCTATTAGAATTGGCTTCATAATTTATCAACTCTTTACTCATTGACGTCATACTCATAAGCATCTTATGCTAATTTTCCCATTGTAAATCATAGATTTCTTTAAGCACATTAAATAAATCTATGGGCAGGTTAACTAATTCTAAGGGCAACGTAACAAAATCTATGAGCGAAATAACTATGAGCAGATTAATTAAAATACATGAGCAGAATGACAAAATCTATGGCTTAAAATAACATTATTCCGTATTTAAATATTTCGAATTTTGTTTCAACCCCTTGATTATTAAATTCACAGTTTACTTTTATAACATCAAGATTCTAAATTGGCAAACAAATTCCATGATTATTTTCTTACCGTTCTGCTCGTGTCAATTTAATTTGATTATTTTAATTACGATTTACTTTGTAGGAAGTTCTACAGAAAGTACAACCAGCCAGAAAAGACGACATTCTTCGTCTTCTTCTGGAGAAGGCACAACTAAGCACAACAACACGACTTTATTGCACTGACATTTCTCACCATTCAGAATAATCAAGTTGACAACGAGCAAAATTAAATGAAACCAATTCATTATATTTAATTTTTTGAACTGTATAACATTAATTAACTGACAGTTTAAGAAACATTTAAAATTATTTAAGAGTATTAAATTAATACAAGTGTTCTTATGAATTCCATACATCTAAAAATATGTGACACTCGATTCAACTATTTCTTTCATAAACTTAAGGGTGGTATTTTTGGCTCCAGCAAAAAAACCGACTGCTCTAGCAAATTCATTCCAATTGCAAGCATTTAAATTGACACGCCAGCAAATTGTTGATACCTCCAGCAAATAATTCGAAAGGTCAGCAAACATTATATGACTCCCTCAAAATATTTTTTGCTCCCTCAAACAATTTGTGGTTAACGCAAAATATTCAATCCTCTTGCAAATATTTTTAAACTGGGTAATCCGGGTAACACATTTTAGAGACAGAATTAAATGCTCTACAAGCTATTTCAAGTCCCAGGCGGGTGCGAGGTCACCGTCCAACTCAATTTCAGTGGCCATAATTATGAAAAAACCCCATAGTGGCCTTTGTGTTTCGGCTTTCCTTCACGGTGTCATATGAAAAGGTAAGATTTCTTTTTTGAAAATGACTCATAGTGCTATATCTACTAATACAAAGACAGTTGTTTGTGTACAAATTTTTTGAAAATCATATTGTTAATAATATCAGCATTCATAAATTCGAAAATAATATCGGCAATTCAGTTCTTATTTTTAATTTAATATTCGTTTTATTATGTAAATATATTTTTTAGATGGCCACTACTAGCAAACGTCAATTCTATGAGTCTGACAGCGAGTGTAATGACAGCAGTGACAACATGGAAGACTTTGAAGATATTCCTTCCATTTGTCAGTCCTCAAGTACAATGACTGCTGAATTACCAAAAAGTGTCAACAAAAAAATCAAAATTGAGCGGAATTGGATCCTCAAACAGACTTTTTTGTCGTACGAAGACGCTGAAAATTTTGTCAAAGATCAAGGGCAATGGACCAATAAGGGCGGATATTACCGTATTACCGTAACATAGGCTTGAAAACCTATTACAACTGTAAAAGAGTCACTCATAAAATAGATTTGTGCAAAGCAAAATTGTATTTAATTCCCGATGGTAAAAAAGTTCTGCTATTTGAGTGCACTACTCCCCATGTTCACTCAAATGATCCAATTACGGAAGCTCAAAGAGTAAAGATTCAAAAACTACTGCAACTGGGAGTTCGAAAACCAATTCAAATAAATTTGGTACTCAAAGACAGCAATATGTATGAACGTGAGCTTCCTCAATTGTACAACTTCCTTGTCCGTTTGAAAAAAAATCCGGACCAGAAGTCACAACTTACAAAGAATTCAAGCAGTGGTGTGACAACTATAATGACAATTTTCCCTTTCATAGTGACATTGACATGAATGTGCCCATCATCATTGACAAAGTGGTCACCGTCCATCCTCAAAAGCTCGTGAGAATTGCCGTCTCTACCCGGCGTCCCTTGAACAATGCATCACAAGCTAATTCCTTGAATGCGGATGCCACATACAAATTGGTATGGAATGGCTTTCCTATCATCATAGTTGGTACCACAGACCGAGAGAGGCACTTCCATTCAATTTGCTTGGCCTTATGTAGTGGAGAGACAGCTGATGATTATGAGTTTGTGTTTAGACAAATCAAAATTGCCATTGAAAAGATCCACTCAAATCAATTTGAATTTTATCCACAAATTTTGATAGCTGACGCTGCCCGGTCAATCACCAATGGCTTTGAAAGGGTTTTTTCTACTCTAATCCGGGTATATTGTTGGTTTCACGTTGTGAAAAGTGTAGACAAAAAATTGGGACTCATCAAAGAGAAAACTACCAGGAAACGTGTTCGAGATGATATTTCCATTCTGCATTTAGCAGAAACCAAAGATCAATTTGATGCTGCTGCTCAGCTATCCAAAGTAAAATGGAACACGTCACAAACACAAGGATTCGTGGATTATATTTTTGAAAATTGGGTCTCAAAAAAGTTTGGATGGTTTGTTGGTATGGCTCCCGGATACCCATGTACTGATAATGGTCAGGAATCTTACAACAAGCTCATAAAAGACACGCTTCTGAGGGTGGTCATTCATATGAAGGAATTTCTACCCAAAATGATGAGCATTGTCAAACAGTGGTCAACTGACCGTGACCCAAACCCGGAAATGCCAAACAGGAAGTTGTTTTTTGAAATCCCTCCTCTCTCAAACCAACTAAAACAGGATGGCTACAATTGGTAAATTGATGCAAGCATCAAGTCAGATGCATCAAAAGAAATTCATTACGTTGGTGCTAAGCATACTGTTTTGTCTACTGATAAAATTAAAATATTTGAGTGGTCACGTCGAAAAAATATTTGGCAATCATTTGATGACTACAAACTTGTATTGTTTGGAAGGTCTCGTTTTCGTCACCTAGACTTGACGATTCCCACGGCAGTTGTCCTGCTTTTGCTAAAAAATATCTTTGCAAACACGTTGTGGGAATTGCAATGCGTCTTGGAATTCTTGAAATTCCAGAGGATTTGCTTTTACACCTTCCAATGGGCCAAAAAGACGACGTGGCCGACCCAAGAACATGTCCTTAGCGTTGCAAAGAGACTGAACAATTTTTACTTTATTTTTGGTTTCAGTTTTCACTTTTATTGATTTTCCCAATTTTGTTCATTTTTATGAGTTGAACGAGGAAAGGCAGAATGGTACTCGGTTGTAAGTGTATGACCTAACATTTTAATTTTTGGTTTTTGGGTTAATAAATTATAAACACACTAAATGCGTATTTTTATCAATCCAATGTTACTGTTTGTGAATTTTCAAATTAAATTGACTTTGTGAAAAGTGTACATATAATGCCATCATTGTTCGTATATTTTATATTCTCGCATTCCTAAATATATTTCATAAAACTGTTAAGGCTAAATTTTTGTATTCCGAAGCCACGATTACTATTTTCAAGGCTACAATAACAAAGGTCTACAAAATTATTTTTTGAGGCTGTTATCATTAATTCTAAGACCAGAAAAGATTAAGGCTACAAAAAATAATTTCTGAGGCTAAGAATTCTAATTCTGAGACCAGAATAAATTAAGACCAGAAAAAATGGACGTCGGAATCTTTGAATGACAAAACTTTGAACTCTTCAACGCCCTCATCCTCCACTTCCAAATCGGGTCCCATATTTTTCTTCCAATTCCCCGGAAATCGAAACTCATGCCATTTCCCAGAAACCAATAAATCCCTGAACTGATCAAACTTTTCATCCTCTCCACCATTAAAGGGCGATGTGGATCTAGCCCACTTTCAATGAAGTAATATTGGTAGTACCAATTTGGTACTCAATGAAAGAATCATCTTGCAGAATTTGTCTGTTGTGAAGGCATAAGAGGAGTGAAGAGGACAGGAGGACAAGATGAGGGGAAAGAATTTAACTTGATTTTTAGAAACCACAGTTAAAGTCAGGACCGTAGCGCGAATTTGAATTAACTTTAGAGACTATGTAACCTTGCGTAAGAAACTATGAAGCACTGGCAAGGTTATATTATTTTTTCAGTGAATACCCAAAATCAACAGAAAAGGCCCAAAAACTGCAAGGCTTGAGAAAAGGCCGGGCCCTCATGGTCTACCGTCATGACGGTAGACCATGGGTGACCATAGGTGACGCGTCACCTCGAAAATTTTGACGCTACGGGCCTGGTTAAAGTTGGGTCTTGATAAACTACATCCCGGCATCCCCCACATCATCTCCCGGCTTTGAAATGCAACTTAAATTTAGGTTAAGCTTCGTACTCAGTTCGCAATTTTGTTGCGAAATAAATGCTTTGCGGAAATAATTATTTCGCAGACTCATACTAATCTGACTCCTCTTTTTTCTAATTTATTTTTCATGCTTCATGGTCGAAATTTTTATGAGGTCAAAGCGTATGAATTGTGGCAAATTTAATGCCCTTTCCGAGTATGTCAAAAAAGTGAGAGCGCGAAAAAAAATTTGTATTTGTCCAGTCCTTTTCTTCCATTTCCTCGTTTTCATTTTCTTCATTTCCGAACAAAATCGGTTTTTCTTCATTCTGTTCCATGAAAATTCCAAAAAGCCAAAAAAGTAAAGCGGCCATATTTTGAACCAAGAGGCGCCACGTGAAATGTGTATTTAGTTCCTTGAAAGACAACAAGAGGACGATGGTGAGAGTCAGCAAAATAAAAAAGAAGAGGGCGACCCAAGTGAGGAGTTTGAGTGGTCTTATGTACAATTGTAGAGGAGTCTCGAATTCATTTATTTGAACTCCGCGGTCAGCCGTAATGAAATTGTACAGAATTTTTTTGGTGGGTGACCACCAGTCCAACCACGCATGTCCAATGATGGAGTGGTATATTCAATAAATTCATGCAATCTTCGACCTTCTTTATTTTCTAGCCATTCGTCAAATTTCGATGAATTACGAGTGATAATTATCGTGGCATTCAAGGAGAACAAAATGGCGCTCAATGTTGAAATTAAAAGAGAAACTTGACTCTTTTTAATCCTCGTAAAAGGTGACTGGCCCTCCATCTTTGGGTTGAGTTCGTTGTAGTCCCCATTTCTAACTAAAAGTTTAATTGAGCGATCTCTTACTTGTCCAATTTTTATTTTAAAACAATTTTGCGCATAAACTGAAACTCCATCTAGTGGATTTTTCAAAGAACAAGAAATTAATTTAGCCTTATTTTTACACTCAAGGCCCACCCACCAGCCCTCTAATCGAAGTCTGGAGGGCTGATGGAATGTGAAGATTTGGCGGGGGAATTGAAATTGGAATGTAAAATTGTCATTTGTGTTAATTTTAAGTATCAAAATGATTTGACGGAGAGACTGGACCCAATAGGACTCCTGGGAAAGGGATTGGGCAAATGAGTGGCTAGTGAGGGTCATTCTATGACCCACAAATAAAGTATGGGTGGGGTCAATGTTCGTTGGCAAACCAAATTCATTCAGGTAACTTGGAGTGATGTGAAGTAAAGCAAAATAATGAATATTTTGAATTGTTGCTTGTTCAAAAGTTGACTTATACGATTTAGTTTGACCCGGGTAAACTATTTCAGAGATGGTGAGAGGATGTGGTCGGTCAATTGGTAACAAAATGATGGAAATGTACCTGTGCAAATGGTGAAGGTGGAACATGACGCTTTGCTGGTTTTGAAAAACAGCATGATTTATCAATTTTTTGTGTCCAAAGGGAACCCGTATGACTAAGGGTCGCCTCATCGAATTTTTTAGATCGGATTTTGTGTTGGTTTGTTTGATTGAGGTCAATTCATAGGCGTTTTGGGTGATGGAGATGTCAAGAAGGAGGATAGAACAATTTAGGGGGAGGTGGTCCATGATTTCATTTTGTAAATTAAGCGATTGGACCTCATTCTCCATTTTGAGATGCATTGATCCTCTACATGCTCGTAGCATTGAAATTAGTACAAATAATTTAAGAAAGCCGTCAAATTTACAGTGAATTGGGCCCAAAAATTCATTTTGAAGTTAATTGTCAATTATAAATTAACTGTTGTCCAGTTTAATGAGATGGAAATTTGAAATGTTGTTTGAATATCAAGTTGAAAAATTGTCTAACAATATTTTTGTCTCACTTACATTTAATGGTAAACTGGCTTGATAAAATTAATCTTTGGCACCATTTGGACGCAATTTTCAAAGTTTTCTTTTAGTGATTTTATTGAGATTTTGAACAACTTGACTAAAATTTGAGAGCTCAAGAATGGAATAAATGGAAAAGAGAAAATGAAATTGATTTTGGTTCAAAATTAAATTATTCAGTATTTGACCACAGAGCGTGATAAAATTGTAAAAAAAAAATTGTTTAATTTTGATAGAAATGACAATAAAAAAGTAGACATTTGTAGTACAGAGGACATGGCCAGATTTGTATAACAAAATTCCACTCTGTTGCGCTATTTTACGTTTTTTGAAATTCTTCTTTTTTTGACCTTTCCCAAAGTCATTCTGACTTTGACCTTTGGACAGGGGTCACGAAATTCAATATTTCAATGACGCATTTAATAAAGTCATTAATGCAACATTGGCCAACCTAAAAAAGAGGAAATTTTAGTCAACTCAAATGAGTCAGGTCGTGAATAAGTTAGAAATGTAAAAAGAGGTAAAAAGATGACATTTCACATTTCCCGTCAATCACAACAAACAGTTGACAGTTTGGGCTTTGTACTCATTTAATATTTTACAGTATAAAAAACAATAATATTATAATATTTCATATATAATATTTCTTATATATAAATACAGAAAATTCAATACTTATAATAATTATTCGTCCATCTAAAACGTCAAAAATCATCACAGAAGTTGAAATGAGCCATGGAAGTATTTAAAGCAGGCATATGTATGCTCCAGTTGCCTAATTAAAAAACATAATTAAGTTTTCTCCATATAATTTGCGTCGTAGTATAAATTTGGCCACAATGGCCACATACAAGTCTTAAAAACCTTTCTAAGTTTATGTAGGCCACAGTTAACAAAAAATAGCAGTTTCTTTGTTTAGGAACAAAAAAATTGTAAAAAATGTTGATACTACAAGACTTAAAATATAATTTCAAAATTTTTGATCTTTGTTGTTCCCTCAATTTATTCAATTTCAAATTTGACCCCTCTAGTGGTACATTTTATGTTCAAAATTCAAAATGGCGGTTCTTAATTTTCACTGGTTGGTTTGCCTTCCTGTGGGTTCATTTTCTCCACCTCGTGATCTCACTTCTATTTCGACCTGCACAATTGTACCAATTATCCATCATGATGACGGTGGCAGCGTCATCTATTGTGGACATTTATTTTGTTTATCAATTATCAGTACGAGGCTCACAAATTAATGTTAAACTTCATGCACACTTGGTTGACCTTCAACCGCGCTCAGTCGCAGTGACAAAGAAAAAGGAAGGGGTCAAGATGAGGAGGTCAATTCGAGAATTATTGATTTCATATTTGCCGCTCTTTTTCTATCAATTGATTATAAGTTATCCTCTTCTTTATTTTGGTGACCCCACCCTCCCCATTCTCCTTTTTTCTCTTGTACCTCAACAAGGTCAAAATTTTGCGACCTTGTGTTTTTGCCTTCTATTGGACACAATTGTGTTTACAATTTATTTGGCCATTGCTCATATCAATTCTTATTTTGTCCTGTCTTTTATTGACCGGGTCACAAAGGACATTAACCTCCAAATTGAGAAATTATCTGCTCTTCTGGATGTGACGTAAATTTTAAAATATTTTTTGTACCATTTGAATTTGAATTAGAATTTTTTTTGCCATGTTTAATTATTAATTAAGTTCGTTTTAAATGTAGATACATTGAGGATGGGGTCAGGGTGGATGACCTTGAAAAATTTGTAAAAGCAACGCGGGAATTAAATTTGCATTTGAATTTATTCAATTTGGCTTGGTCTGGAACAGTCTACGTGGCAAAATTAATTTGTATGACAATGGCCATTCTAGGGGGTTTTGGAGCCATTATTTTGGGGTCCATGAGTCCAATATTTGGGGTCATTGGTCTTGCGTTCTTTGTAGCAGCTTGTGTGGTTTACATTGGACTTTTTAATACAGCTTTTCTCATCCCTGATAAGATGAAAATATTGACACAACAAATTCATCTAAAATCAAGAAATTTCCCAGAGAAAATAGAGAGGGATTTTTATCGAGTGGCATGTGGGGCCATTCCAACGGTTGGAATTCGTGCTGGACAATTTACAACGATGGATAGAAGCTCAACTCCAAATTTTATTGATTTTGATTTTGAACAAATTGTCAGTCTTTGCTTGGCTTATTAACCCTCATAATTTTTTCCTTCAAATAAAATCTTATCATGTTAAACAGCCTTCTTTATTTAATTTTACAATTAATTTTCCTTCAACTAAAAAATAATAAATTTTTTTACACACCGCCTTAGCTTTTTCTTTTTTTTCTCACCAAAAAATTTCACAATGTCATGGAATGGCAAGAACAATGGCCACCAAAACAATTCCCAACCTCACCAAAAATGAGCCCAATTCAACTCCATGATTGAGTGTACAATTTTCGAACCCATGAGACACAATAAAATTTTGACTGTCGTTGCCAAGATGGTTGATGGCCACACAAGTATACGTCACATTCTCTTGACTTGACAAATTGAGAGCGGCAAAATTCAAAACAATCTCATTTGGACCTGGTTGGTCAAAGTATGTTCTCCTTAAATAAGACTCATTCAGATCCTGTGTTGGAGGCAGGGAGTACAGAAATATCTAGAGCAAAATAAATTCGAAAATATTGGAGACGATTAAATTTTAGACGACTATTTTTTTCTCAAGACGGCCGTCTCTTGACTTTTTTCCCTCAAGCTGGGGAAACTATTCGACTTTTCACGGGTGAAATTTCAATGCGAAAAATGTTTTTCCTGCAGTGGGATGGGGTTGCTATAGCAAATTCCGCTTCACATTGAAATTTCACGGTTGAGTTTGATCCTATGGGCATGTTGGTGTTTCATGCCCTTGTGTTTCATGCCCAAATGTTTCATGCCGAGAAAT
>JAQIVZ010003584.1:0-13287 GCA_034700945.1 Arrhopalites spinosus
AAACATTCCCGCATATTTCTCAAGGATTTCAATTCATTGAATAATTCTTCTTGCTAAATTGTAATTAAAATACACAAAAAAAAGTTTTCAAAATACTTTACAGTACTTTAATTAATTAATTAAATAGTAAAACAATTTAAAATTAATTGAAACTCACCACGATGGACATGGATGGTTCTGTCGTCATTTTAAATAAAAATAAATAAATAAAAAAGGTAAAGAAGAGTAAAAATAAAAAAAGGTGGAGGTGAAATTGTTTCTAAACGTCAAATGAATTAAATTTCAAGGTTATTCCTTGTCCAATTTAGCATGTACAAAGTTGAACACGAACTAGAGGCGAATGAGGAGGAGGGATTTAATGTGTGTTTGTTAACTTTAATTTTATTTATCTTTTTCAGTCAGGGAATATTCTTTTTCATTTGTGAAAGCTCCTCTTGAAATTTATTTTTCCAACATTTTATGACTGGCGTTGATTATTTACGAAATTCATCTTTTTATTTGCTTTTTTTGTCTCCACTTGTAATAAAAAGTATATTTTTTTTGAATATTTGCAAAAATGAAACTTTAGTGTAGAAATGTACAAAATTTTCACTGTAACATTTAATGTAAAACTAATTATGACTTGTATTAAATACTAAATAATTAGAGTAGTTTAATTAAGTCAATAAATGAGAAAAAAAACAAATTTTGGTTGGTTTTAAGAGGTATTTCATAAACTTTTATTAAAATTTTGATTAGTAAAATAATTAAAATTAAAGTCTCCGTCCCACTTGAATAAAAATAATGAAATAGTGTCCCAACTGTAATTAATTTTTTCGGTATTAAATAAATTATTATTATCTCCACAATTAACTTTTAATATTTAATAGTACATGTAATGACGATACATTAAATTACAATGTGTATTATTAAATGCAAGTAGTAAATATTTTGTACACTTTACAATTAACTTTGACACAGCTAAATTAACGTAAAAGTCCTTGAAAGTTAATTGACTCAGTTTGTAGTTAACTGAGTCTCAGTTCATAAAAATCTTTTTTTCACAACAATAACAAAAAAATATAGTAAAAAATAGTAAAAATTTCATTTTATACTGTACAGAAATAAAATAAATAAAATAATTAAGTTTAAATAAATAAATATTTTGAACATTTAAATAAAAATGAGTTTTTCTCTTTGATTTTTTTATGTTCTTGACAAAATGTCCAGTACTTTTAGTCAACAATTTAATTGACCTTTTGAGTCAAAGGCTTTGACGTTGACGTAAATTTCTTTTTTTTCTGTCTTGTTCTAAAACTGGTTGAATTTTGAAAATTATTCTGAAAATATATTTTAAAAAATTAACATTTTTTTTTACAACAAAGTCGTGAAAATCAAAATTCCCAAATAAATTTTTTGTAAACTGACCTTGAACTTAATTTCAAAATTAGGTAAAGTGTCAAAAAAAATCGGGACCGGAATAGGAGGTGACCTCTGAATCTGAAAATGTCTTGCAGTGATGACAGTATTCCCAGAGGTCAGTGACAAGAGAACTTCACAAAGATAAAATCCCAATCCAACAATAGCAAGGATACCAATGAGGTCAATATAACTAATGGTGTCTCTACAAAACATTAAAAAAATAAATTCACATTAAATACAAAGGTCAACATTATTAGAATTTTCAAGTTTTTTTTAAACTTACCCGTAATCCCCACCATGATGATGCCGAATCGGTCCACTCCATCCATGTCGATGAAGGTCATTTGAATTAAATTCATAAGGTTGCCAATATTGATCCTGCTCCTCCTGTCCAGACTGAGACTCATAGTCCATTTGTCTTGCTCTTTGACCTTTTATTTTAATTAACTTTAAATTGTCATTTAAATGACTTTGTACACTAGAAGTGGTGTCACTTTGTAAATTTTTTGGGTCCATTTTTAAACTTTGTCCTGACTCAAGGAGAGTTACAATTAAAAATAATAATAAAATATTATAAAAATATTTCATTTTTTAAAAATCAAAGTTAATTTTTTTTAAATAACAAATTGTCTAACTTGGTCAATGGACAATGAGATAATGGAGGTTACAAGGATGAAGATGAACTCTCAAAATTTTTACAAGGATGTGACCTCACAATTTGTTCTCAATTTTTTTTTTATGAATTTAAATGGACCTTTTTTGGTTTTGGTGGTTAACAATGATTTTTTACCAATGTAAATTATTTTTTTTTATTTCGTAATCTAGTTTACAATAGTTAAAGTTAAAACCACAAAAAAATGTAACAAGTTCTTGTTATTGACCACCATCAAAAATATTTGACAAATATTTTGACAATTAAATTTTGAGAGCCACTTTTTTTTAAATGAGAATTTTAAAATGTTCTATTTAATTGTATTTAAATAGTATTAGAATTGTTTTTATTTAAATAAAGACTACAGTTTTTAGTACAAAAAATTAAATTAAATTATTTACAATAAAAAGAACAATAATTTAAAAATTTAATTTTTTAACTTTAGAAAATTTAGGCTCCCATTTTCGGCAGCTTCTAAATTTAACCGACACGCACCAAAATTAATGGTGCGAGCACCAAAATGAACACTGGAGCAGCTAAATAAAAACCGAGCATCTAAAAACTTGACACAGCCTCTAAATTATACGTGCACCATCTAATATGCTAATAGCGCAGCAAAATAAGTGGGTTAGGCGTCAAATTAATAAATGCGACAGCTAATTAATTTTAAGCAGCAACTTAATGACAAAATGAAATGCATTGGCTCAATCATTGAAGACAGAAATCCTTGGTTCGCGACTTTTGAATTTTCAAAATATTTTTCTTGTCCAATTTCAAAATTAAAAATATTGTATTATTCATCCAATTCTTACACTCATGCTCAAAATAATTGGAATTCACTATTCTTGATCTCTTAGGCATTAAGAAAAGGTAAGTATATTCACTTTACTCATCATATCGTGCTCCTTTTACTCTTCATGATAGTTGAATGAAAAAGTCACATTTTATTTTATATAAATTTAATAACAAAATAAGTTGTTTAATTTAATGCCTCTTGATACCCTTAAAATGAAATTTTTTTAATCCTGACCTATATTTTTCAGATGAACAAATACCAAATTGTGGAAAATTTTGTTCCGTCCACAGATGAATCTTCATCCGAGGAAGTAGTTGTAAAAAAGATGAGAGGAAAGGGACGATATTGGGTTCAAGATCAGATGTTTGCCAATAAAACTGATGCAATGAAAGTGATTGAAAACGAAGAATGTTGGACTCGTGTTTTTAATAAAAACACACTTGATGGTGAAAAAATATTTTACCGCTGTAGTAAAGGCAAATGGAGATCTACAGACGAATGTCCAGCTAAAATTTATCTACTTCTGCATGCCGACAGCATAAAGGTATCATAATAATCAAATTTAAGCCATTTCACACATTAATGTTGGTCAATATGTAATCAATTATTTGTTTTTTAATATTATTTAGACAACAATTTACCGGACGGATAATGATCATGAGAATCATGTTGAAAAGTCAATGGGAATATCTGAGAATATTAAACAAGAAATTTTGAATCTTTTTGAGGATGGTGTTACAAAACTCAAATCAATTTTGAATGCCTTGAGAAAAAGAAATTTGATGGAGCCTCAAAAATCTCAACTCTCATCATTTTTATCAGCTCATGGAAGAAAAAAATACGGCCAATCCACAATTAATGCGTCCACTCTCCAGCAACTTTGTGACTCTAAAATGGATGTGCCCTCTGACCTTGATAAGCCCTTTCTACTGGCAAGTAAAATTTCTGCTGGACAAATGAAAAATGTCCGGATTTGAAAATATTTTTTTCGACTGTTCGTCTGCTCCAGCTCGTCACTCTCTCAAACAATATTCACTGTGATGCAACGTATAAACTCATCTGGCAGGGTTACCCGGTTTTCGTTGTCGGGAGTACAGACAAAAATCGGTCTTTTCATCCCTTTGGCATCGCAGTGTGCTATGGTGAGCAATGATAAATATTTATGAACTGTACATTTTCAATAATTTTCGAACCCGGGTTTTTACGTTATGGTCAAATTGTCACCAATGGCTCACGTTAATCATAAGTCACGATCTAAGTAAAAATAATTTAAACTCAATAATTTAGGTTATTAATTTAGTTTGTTTACTCATTTGTATTTTTTAAATTCTTCAAGTGAGACGACGGAGGATTTTGAATTTATTTTTGCGGCCATAAAAAATGGAGCATCCAAAATTGTTGGACACAATTATCAACCAGATATATTAATTGCTGATGCTGCCCGTTCAATTACGAACAGATTCACCAATATTTTTGGAGCTCAATTCAAAAGAGTCATGTGTTGGTTTCATGTGAAACAAAACATCAAAAAAAAATTGGATAAAATGGGCAAGAAGCAAAACAATTTATTGAGTGCTGACATTGACCTCCTTCAATTGTGTCAATCGGATGAGGAGTTCGACAAAGTTTCCAGTCTTTTTTTAGAAAAATGGAGGATGGAATCTGACCCGTAAGTAGTCGAATTTCTAAAATATTTTGAAAAAAATTGGCTCACCGAAAATCGGTTTTGGTACGAGGGTGCGGCACTTGTCACACCGAGCAACAACAATTCTGTTGAAGCCACAAACCGCGTTATCAAAGACGGATATACTTTTCGTGACCGACTACCCATCCAACAATTTCTGGCTTTACTTGAGGAACGACTGTTGCCTGATTGGTCAGCCGAAGGCTGCTCTTGTTTGGCAGTGAACTTTAATTATAAAATTAAATCTAGAGATTTAATTTTTATTCAATAAATATCGTTAATTTTGAATGCTTTATGCATTCTTATTTTTTGTTTTCATTGTCTCGAAATTGGAACACACCGAAAACTTTCAAAATTAACCGTTGTTCTTAAATTAAGTTATTGTCAGAACTTGTTTTTAGTAATACTGCTTAGAATTTTAAATAAATTCATGAATTCAAAAATAATTTAATCTTAGAAATAACTTTTAGCGCGATTATCACGTGCTACCCTTATTTAGCAGCTGGTTGTTACAACGGGTGATGAAAATATTATTTAGCAGCTGACAATTAAAATAGATTCTGTAAATATAATTTAGATGTGGTGTGTATTATTTAGGCACTGAGACCATTTTTTAGATGCTGGTTTGTTCAATTTATGTGCTGCGAACATTTGCTGCTACCATCAATTTTTTCGCTGCTCGTTTATATATAACCCGAAACATGGGCGTAGCCACGACCGGGTTTTCCGGGTTACAACCCCCCCCCC
Source organism: Arrhopalites spinosus (assembly GCA_034700945.1). NCBI lineage: Eukaryota > Metazoa > Arthropoda > Collembola > Symphypleona > Arrhopalitidae > Arrhopalites > Arrhopalites spinosus. The sequence continues at coordinate 5,281 of JAQIVZ010003584.1, forward strand.
CCCCTTAACTTTTGGGCTTTACACTAGATATAATGGAGAAATTTGCCGAAAAAAAATTAGCACTAGATAAAAATGCCCTTTTTAGTACTTTTTATCCTCAAAACCCCCCCGTAAATTTGGGTCTAGCTACGCGCCTGTCTCATCATGAGGTCAGTTTTAGAAGATATAATACTAACATTAGTTCCTATTCTTTGCGTGTGACGTAATTTAGCAATGTTCCCTTAGTACTTGGAACCGCGCACTCGACGACATGTGAATTTTTGCCGTTTGAATTTTCAAACCGCAAAAAAGTTTCTCGCAGAAATCTAAGATTATAATTATTAAAGTATTCTGCACGCAGGCTACAGATTCTGATGTTGGCTTAGTCTTGAAAAATTTTGCATCAGAAGGCCTTTTACTCAAAAGGTGATTTTGAGAGTCAGCAGGACAAGACTCTCATAGAAATATTTATTATACGGGAAAGTAAGTGAGAGTCTCCCAGTTTACAAAAAATTCATAGTGTCACAAAAATTATAAATTAAAAACCGTCAAGATCTGTAACGTGATATATTTATATCGATATGTGAGCATTTACGTCTGAAATATAAATCAAAAGTTTTAAAAAAATTTATTGCGTCTGTGAATGGAAGTAGGGTTTCCATGTAAGTCTGAATTTTAATCGTTATTTGGTCAAGGAAACAATCTAGTGAGCATTTGTAATCAATGCAGTCTGTGTTCATTCATGTTCCTTATAATAGTTCATTTAATTATTGTTACTATTTAATTATATTTTGAGAGTACATTATAAACTGATCTCTAAGGAAGAAAAACAAATTGAAAGTGACTACTCTGTCAACGTCTTGGATGACACATTATTGATTGGCAACTGAATTTTGTCAAAGTATTCTTCTAACCTAATAATAGCGGTGGGTCAGCTAAACGATAGGTGGTCAATTGAGCCAGTGTAAAAAGTAATTCATTATTGACTATAAGTTACAAAAGAATTTGGCAACATCAAAGCCTTTGATTCAAAGGAATAATTGTTGTTGTCTTGTGAATGTTTCAAAGAAATTCTTTGATTTTAACACGATCTCGGCTTTGCCTCAAAAATTATATGGCGAAATATTCCATTTTAAGCGCAACTTCGTTGTTTCGCACTTTTGGATCCTTGTGTTCTCAGGTTTGTTTTTTTTACAGATAATTTTTATCAGTAGTCTGAATACATGATTAATGATTTTTGAAAACTTAATTTAGAATGGATGGAAAGGATGCCGGTCTCTTCTCTCTGCATCTACATGTCACTATAGTACCTCACCACCATCTAATGATCCCTTGATTTCTGGAACTTTTAAGGTAGGTAGAATTTTAATAATGATCCATCGGAATGTTGTAATTTCTCTGCATAAGCTCTGTCACAATGTTTCAAAAGGCAACATTTCTTTACAGTTTGCAGATATTCAAGTCTCTCTGGCTGGCCCAGAAGATTTGAGACCTAAGCCAGAAGTATCCAAATTAGTTTTTGGGAAATCTTTCACAGATCATATGCTTGAAGTTGATTGGAGTAAAGATTCTGGATGGACATCTCCTAAAATCTGTCCAATGCACGATTTACAAATTCATCCGGCAGCCAAAGTTTTCCATTATGCAATACAGGTATCTCTTTCATGACATCATGTATCTTGTGTATGGCTGTTGATTACAACAGAAATTTTTTATTTCCCATATTTAGGAGTTGTTCTAATCTTTGTTCTTTATGTTTTTTAGCTATTTGAAGGCATGAAAGCATATAGAGGGGTCGATGGGAAAATCAGATTATTTCGACCAGATTTAAATATGAAGAGACTTTTACGGGGTGCCAGGTGAGTTTTGAATAAATTGATGAACATTGATTGTTGATTGATTTTATCCATGTTTCCATGAATTTAAATAAAATTTTATCTCCAAATTCCAGGAGAGCAATGTTACCCCAGTTTGCTCCAGAAGAATTCATAAGCTGTCTGCAAAGGTTAATAAGAATTGAAGAGGAATGGATTCCACATTCAGAGACGTCTAGTCTCTACATTAGACCAACTTTTATTGGGACTGATGTAAGTATAATATATACCTAAAATATTTATAAATGAATTTTTTTTGGCATGATCATTCGTAACAAAATTTTAATTATCTTTTATTTTGAATCATAGCCGTCTCTCGGAGTTGCCCGGTCAATGAATGCAATGCTTTATGTCATCCTATGTCCTGTTGGCCCTTATTTTGCGACGGGGTTCAAGCCTGTGCAACTACTCGCAGATCCTCAATATGTATGCGCATTTCTGATTACATTCATATGATAAGGTAACTAACTAATAATACGAACTACCTTTAAGAGCAATTACTTAATAAAAGGTTCGAGCTTGGCCAGGAGGATGTGGTGACACTAAATTGGGTTCGAATTATGCCCCAACAGTTTTTGTTCAGGTATGTTCAATTTTTGTTCTTATTTGCACGTCCGTCGCTGTGAAGCTGCATGAATATTACTTAATTAATTGCATACATACAATGTACTTAGAAACATTTTAAACCTTGAAAAATTGTTATTGTTTACGAACATTACATTATACAACAGTACATTATATCTCTGCTCTTGTTGTAACACGAGCTGATTAATGCTGTGAACTTTGAATATAATTCTATATATAATTAATTTTATTAATTTAATATGCTTTATTGTCACAGAGAACTGCAGAAGATTCTGGGCTTCAGCAGGTTTTATGGTTATATGGAGACGACCATCAGCTAACTGAAGTTGGAACTATGAATATTTTTGTTTTTATTAAAAACGCCAATGGAGGTATGTTTATGGTTTCAATCCTTTTGCTCCACGACGAATAATTTACTTTTTGATGGTGTAGATTAGTTAGATCCATAGATTTCTTAGAACAAATATCCTATAATACCTCTGTGGTTAGATCTAAATTTGCCAAAGAGGCTCTATAAGTACATGTATAGGACCTCTTTGGAATTTGCTGTGGTAGCATGTGACGTAATGTAATACTACAGTTTATTTTACATGTTAATTTGAGAACCCATGTTAAAGGATACAACCAAAAATATTCATGTTCCTCAATGAGACATATCCTATTGCCTTCATACTATAGAACATTAATACTTTGGACAAGTACACATAGTATGAGATGATAATGATGACCTCAAATGATAATGTTACTTACAAAATATTGTCGTGTCATATAGAGAAGGAACTGATAACACCTCCTCTTCATGGTCTTATTCTTCCTGGTAAGGAACATTAATATAATAGAATAATAGACTATTTAATATTAGAAATACAGTAATATTTTGTGTATGAATCAGAAACCTGTTTTATCAACATACTTAATACTTTATAGGAGTGACGAGACAGAGTATATTAGACCTGACACGTGAATGGAACGATTTTAAGGTCACGGAGAGAAGTATATGTATGCAGGAAGTGATTGCATTGAACAAAGAGCGCAGAGTGAGTACTTAACTAAGACTTGTATGCTTTGTAATCTATTCAAGAAATGTAACAAACAATGTGGATTTTTTTGTCATAAAACTCTTTCCTATTAAGTAACTGTATGCATACTCATTTTATTATTGAATAAGTGACTCAGTAGGAGTAATAAAATTTTAATGAAAACTTTAAATCCTAATTTTATGATCACTTTTAGCTTTTAGAAGTCTTTGGTGCTGGAACGGCTTGTGTAGTATGCCCAGTCAATGGAATCTCATACATGGGACAAAATATTCAAATCCCAACCGTGGACCATCAAGAACCAATTCACATGAAAATTCTCAAGTTAGCAATCATTTGTACTTATTTACTTGGTACTTTGCAGAGAAAAAAGTAATGAATTTTTGAAAATTACTGACATGGTTTTGTTTTGCATTTTCATTTACAGGAATCTCTCTGATATATTCTATGGTAGAGTATCACACAAATGGTCCGTTCTAGTCGAATAAAAAAATGAGCATCAAATAAATGTATATTGTCAAAAAAATTAATATTCCTTACCCTTAAAAGCAACTTTTAATTATTATTCGAAATAGAATTATATATTATATTTTATTCGTTAGACATTTTATTTGAAAAATGACATCTTCGTCTTGCCCCTGTAGAATTTAACTTTTATAAGTTGTGATGCATTTTCCATTTTATTTTATTCCTACAGTATTTTATCCTGTAATTTTTTGTTTTCATTTCTATCAAACATGTTGATCATGCTTGAAATTCTCGCCTTCAACCTTGTAAAATGCAAAGAAAAGAGTCAACATTAATATGGCGTATAACCCTTATTTTTTTCTTCCCAAATTGTCACCCTAAATCCAGAATAGAGGTCTTTAAATATTATTTTGTGCGTGATGAGACGAATGTATATATTTATTTTAAGTAAAATGTCTTTTGAGACGAGATTTATATTATTTAGTGATTATGTATAGGGAAGAGAGAGAGAGATTTATCCGTAAAGGTAGAAATTCTAATAAAGTTACGGAATTAAATTTTTTAGATTATACATTAAGGAATAGGAGGGGACAGTGCAATATACTTATGCAAGTAAGTAGATATCCCACTTTTCAAATACGTACTCACACGATAGTGATTGATTTCAGGATATAACAAGTAAAATATTGCAGCTATATGAAAAAGAGTACGATGACTTTGTAGTACTTATGTACATATATGTAACTGTATTTTAATCTCGAAGCTGCCATGTCAAATGATATAAACATTGTCAATTTTGCTGTTTCTAAGTCGGATAGTAAGTACAAATACTAGTATATAATAATATATACTTGTATACAAAGTGTAAATTGATTAGTGATGACTAATCATTCGTAATTTCAAAAGCAGAAAAAAAAATGTTTATAGAACGACGATGAAATAATAAGTAAGCAATAATAACTACACAACAAACTGGAGTACATAATGTATGTAGTCCCATTATGTCCTTTTGTAGCTCTCTTTCGACATTGAAATTCCAAGAGCTCAGTATTTAATAAATACCATTAATTAAATAAATTATAGGAAAAGAAAAATTAGGGTATGTATACTTAAATAAATATATTATCGATCAACACAAGTGTGTAGTAGTCATATGCTGCCATAGTTTATAGGGTTACTTAAAAATGTATACTTAAGTACTATACATATAGGTTAGGTCCTCGTCGAAGAGACATCGTCTTCGTTTCGCAAGTTGAGGACTGCAACTAATGAAATGAAATGATACTTTACTAATTTCAAGTTGAATATAAGCCAATTAAAATTGTTATCTCTTATTGTTGTAGACAACCGTCTTGTTAAGTGAGTTATTAGTACTTGGGTATCTTGTTCTTTCATTTGCTATTTACATATTTATGCCAACAATAATGATGATAATAATGATTATTAGACAAATGGCTCCTTGTTATACTATTCTAACTTATGATGATACATAGCGAAACAATGCAGGATCAGAATTATGTTATTCACGTAAACGTACTTTATTTTAACTTGATTTTATGAATGTCATCTAGTGTTTTAGACGACATTTTGAAAATTACTTTAAATATTATATATGTGTATAGTACATTACTTACCAATAATACTGAATAATAAAAAATCTCAATTCTTGGACACTTGCAAAAAATGACATCCTTAGAAGTACTACTGATTTCAATTTCATTTAAATTAGTGTACACAAGTCCTTTGCTGTACATTTCATAAATTATTTATTACTCAGTAAATTTTACTGGAGCATTTGAGAAAGATTCTTCTATATAAAATCAGTTTATTTGGGTTACTAATTAAAAATAGCATAATACATAAAACACAATGCTTTGAAGCTATACAAAGTTCTGTTTGGCGCTTAGTCGAATAGAATTTTCTCGCAATTTCTATTTTCTTTCAGTCGGCATTTGTTGGTCTCTCTCTCTCGAGTGAGCAACACAACGAATTAACTCTGACCTGTGATTAGCTTGGTGTCACTTGCATTGCAACACTCCTTCCTCGTGACAGACTTGATTCAGGTAATATATAAAGTCAAGGAACCACTTTTGTCCCTTGATTTGTATTTAATAAGTCAAACTTTAATCAATTGATTCAAATGTCATGCTTCATACAGTAAATAAAAGGACTAGTACTAGAAAGACGGTTAAGTACATGAACAATAGTCGTATCCTAATTGTTTCTCATTTTTGGAATTCTTTAGCCTTATCTTGTGTCAGCATCAAAGAGTTTGTGAAGAAAGATTATAAATTATACGCCCTGTACTTTATCGTTGAATGTGCAGAGCAATCTAATTGAAGAAGACATTAATATAAGTACTTACAAGTAAACAGGTAAAGCAGTCTCTTACAAGTATTACAAATTAAACATTATTTACACTTTTTTAAGGGCAATACTTGATACTTTTATTATTCATGTTTCACTACTGCAAGTAGTACTTTGAATTAATTTATTGAATCATGTCCACCGATCCATCAGCCATGGACACTTCTGCAGATGACACTCAAGCTCCTACTACAAAGATTGACTATGAGCCAAAAGAAAACTCCATCGATATCTCTAAATCGGGGGACAAAAAGCTTTGGAAAGAGATTATCCAGGAAGGAGAAGGAGATGAAACTCCTGGAGATTCTATGGAAGTAAGTCTGTCTTTTCAACACAATCTTATTGTACAACTTTTATAGACTAGCATTAATCTACTGTGCATATGTATTACGTTCATACATTCAATGACAATAATATCGAAATATTACAGGTAGCTGTTCATTATACTGGTAGACTTGCTAATGGAAATGTGTTTGACAGTTCACTGAAACGAGGGACTCCTTTTACATTCAACCTTGGCTCTGGTATAAAAAATGACCCCATTATAATTATTTATTTATTTCATATACGGATTGGATTCTTTTCTTTTGCTTTTGTTCACAATGTCACTTTGTGATGACTGTTTGGTGGGAAGAATCATGTTCGGTTTTTGTTGTGTCGTAGGCTCGGTTATTCAGGGATGGGATATTGGAGTCGCCACAATGAAAAGAAATGAAAAGGCTCTTCTGATCTGCCATCCAGACTATGCCTATGGATCAAGAGCCCAGGGTGAAATTCCAGCCGACTCAACTTTATATTTTGAAGTAAGTTTATATGCAAAATACTTATGTGTGTAAAAACGGCAAAGTTTTGATGTATTTTTTTTATTCAAAAAACAGAAAAGAATCAACAAGTAATAATTCAAAAAATTACATAAAAGTTACACTTACCTTTTTTGGTTGTTTGTAGGTTGAACTTTTGAGCTGGGAAGAAGAAGATTTGACTTCAAAAAAAACGGGTGGCATAAGACGACGTAAACTTGTCAGTGGGATTTCAAAATATAATTCTCCTAATGAGGGTGCCCTTGTTGAAAGTACGTATAGTACATTATATTTAAAAAATTGATCTTGTACATGAGATTCGAGATTTATCTCTCATGGACAGATTTAAAGTTTTGTTTCTCATTCATTCGTACTATTTGGGTACTAGTTACTACTAGTACCTACAACTAGTTAGTAACTAGTGAATATTTTTTCATTAGCCTGTTTTTATAAAAGGAAAGGACATATCTAAGACTATTTGTTCTAATTTTTAGTTAATATGGAGGGTTACTACAATGGCAAGATGTTTGAACAAAGGGACGTTAAATTTAATCTTGGAGAAGGTCGCTCAACACAACACAGTATTCCTTATGGAGTCGAGAAAGCACTTTACAAGTTTACAGAAAAGGAAAAGTCACGCCTTACCCTTGAACCAAAATATGCCTTTGGTGACAAGGGAAATGCTGAACTAGGAATTCCACCAAAAGCTGTTGTAACCTACATTGTTGACCTAATCAACTTTAGCAAGGTAATATTACTGTATTAGAGAGAAAACACAACATACTTTATAGTACTATCATCCCGCTATAGCGCGCTAAAGCTAACAATGCAACTACTTCAGTGGTATAACGCCAAATGACTCGAGACATACACCAATCGAGAGTTAATTTTGAATGG
>JAQIVZ010003585.1:0-13281 GCA_034700945.1 Arrhopalites spinosus
AGTCTCAGCCAACTTTCCTCTCTCTCTTCCCTTCTCTCAAACATTATCCTTCTCATTTTATTTATTCCTCTCTTTAGTGACAACACGTACTAACTCAAAGTGCCGACAGAAAATATAGTTTGCCTTGTTCTATTTATTATTCATTAATTAGTTTTTTTAATTTTAGTCAAAGCCTAATATCAAAAGTTTTGTCAAATCAATCATAAATAATTATTATACAATCTTAGCTGTCGCACATAAAACAAAGAGTTGATTGATAGAGCTGACACTGGTTAAAGTATAGTTTATTGATTAAATCTGAGATAATATTTAACATGTCTTGGAATGAGTCAAGGTGTGTCCTTCAATTACAATTAGCTAAAATGTGGAGTAGACAATATAATTGTTGGTAAAAAAATGTGGCTTATAACCCTTGGCTTTGGAAAGACGAGAGCAGTACAATGTTATATATCACTATTAGTATGGATCATTATCGCATCGTTGGGTAGGTTACATTTTCTTAATTACATAATCATTCTGGACAATTTATATTAATTTAAGTTATATTTTTTTGTAGGTTTATACTGGTTTTTAAATAGAAGTAATAACACTACCAAGGATCGTTTTCTTTGGACCCTTGAAAATTATCGATGGGAAGTGAGTCAACGGACTAGTTACAATCATTATGATGACAGTGATGGAGGGAAGGAGTCCATTGAGGGGTTCCTTAAGGAAGGAACCACCTGGAACGTTCCAAAAAAGTCTTTAGAGTATAAATCATCATTGTTGTCTCGTAAAAAATCTAATGTTTGGAATGACATTCGTTCTGTCAACCGACTTTGTAATCCTCCTGAGGAGATTCGCATTCAAGATGAAAGTATGTGTAAATATTTATATCAATAATTGACACTTTTGAAGAGGGAAATAATTGTTGTCTAATACATTTTGTGGTGGTTAGATTTACAAGTTCCAGAATACAAATTGGATGCACTAGTCATAATTTTTCGTGAGTTCAAATTGGAAATTTCAATCATAATTTATGTAGAACCTCTCATTGTATTTGTCAAGCTCATGTTAATTTATATTATTTTTATTTGTTGGACAGGCCATGGAGATCGAGGACCGTTATCTCATGTCGGAAATCGCAATTTATCACTCGTCAATTGTTCATCATCTCATCCAGAATTTCAAAAATTCTTCAGATTTACAACCGATGTATTAACCAAACTTGGTGGGGCATACTCTCAGTTCATCGGCCCATTTCATAGTTTTCAGAAGGTCCCCACAAGTGGACAATGTCACTTGGGACAGTTAACTCAATTGGGGGCTTCTCAACTTCTCCAATTAGGAAAAATAATTCGACAGGGGTATCAGTCAACCTTATTCAACTCATCAAACAATCTGATGAACTCGGGGGTAGCTAGTTCAGTCACAAATAATGTATCAAATAATCATGTGAATGAAATGGCAGCTCATCCTCTTCAAAATATCAGAGTTATTGCCTATTCAACTCGTTACAGAAGAACATTACAAAGTTTAATTGCCTTTCTGTATGGTCTTTTGGGCTCAAAATTAATGATACCTAATGTGACGATACGGGAGAGTCAAAGCATCACATTCTGTTTTAATGACTGCTCTTGTCGGGTAATATATTTTATTTTTATTTTTTGTACATGAAATATATTAATAGCATAGCAAATGTTTTCATTAGGTGATTTCTAATGTTTCCTAATGTGTCCTTTTTATTTATTTTCTAGGCCGCTGAGAGACTGAAAAAAGTTGCATCAAAAAAATATCGTCCCAGTCAATATGGTAAATTTTTAAAATTTTCATTATTTCAAAAAAAAGTTTGCTAAGTACTTGTTATATGTACCTCATTGAAAATTGTCATTGGTTCTATATTCTTAATACTTTATATAGACAAGACGGCAATGATCAACTTGATAGATCAAATCAATTCAATAATTGGATCTGAGAAAAAATCTGAAACCAAGAAAACTGGGTCAACTCTTCTGGATCTGCTGTTATTGTATCCATGTCACAAAGCTGACTTTCCATGCAGAGAAAAATCATTCATTAAAAAAGTTCATACTGGGTCTACATCTGATGAGTGTGTTAAAATGGAAGGTACGTTGTCAGTAACACGTACATGCTTTATAAATTTAAAATAATAATTGTGTTTTTTTTAAAAAAAAGAACATAATAATTATCGATTATTTTTGTAAATATACAGATGTTTCTTCTCTGATCGCCTTACTTCAAAAAGAAAATCATAGTCAAAAGAAAATTCCAGCACATCGACAATTGTCATTATTGAGTTCGTATGGACTTCTCAAAGAAATTGTGAATTTAGCACTGAAAATGACTTCATCGCCCAATGGCAGTGGCAATATAAAAAATACCTTTGGGAGTAACACTCCGTATTCCAACAACCATAATAATAATTTTCATTCTGGTAATGTAAAAACAAAAGTTGCATTATTTTCGGGACATGACACTACACTGTCATGTCTGACTGGTGCTTTAGGAATTTTTACTGGTCATCCAGATGTAAACCTTGTCCCTTACTCTTCGCGTATTATCTTTGAATTTTATCGTAAGACAAATGTGCCCCCAAACTCAGCAAGAAAACATTTCTTTCGTGTTATTTACAATGGACAAGCTGTTACGCACTTGGTCAGATTTTGCAAAGAAAATGATAGGGTAGTTTTAGTCAATAGCAACAATAAAAATAGTAAGTCAAACAATGGAACATCCCATGGACGAAATACCTTGTGTCCACTGGAAAATCTAGTCCGATTTCTTCATGACAATTACTTTGAAAGTTTTGGTAACGCCACAAACTTTAAGGATGCTTGTCAAAAATGATATGACAAGACTCCGCAGTTTTTTTTCTAATTTGTCTTGATCTTTGTATTTTACTGATAATTTGACTGATGATTTCTGTGTTAAGCATTTTAATTAAATGAACTCGCTTTAATTTATATTTATATAACCTATACCTTAGCTACCTAGTACCTCTGAAGGGTAAAATGTTATCTTGATTATGAAAAATACTCGCTGTTTTTATTTTATTGATATTATGAATGACTAACAAGTTGTACGAGTTATAATTAATTTGAATGTGTATAATTTTTAATTTCAATCATATATTGAAAAAAGTTTGTTAGATCTTATACTGTGTTCTTGCTCATATTTATTTATTTTATTTCTTATTTTTCGTCTTTACATTATAACACGTTTACACGGCAGTGTTGTGTTCTTGAGAGAATTAAATTTCTTCCGTAACTTATGTTTAACGGTCGCTAGTTGATGTAGCATTCACACACATGCATTCAACAGTGGAGTTGACCACTGGAACACCATTTTTTATACTTGTTTAAGCACATACAGTCTACACTTTTTTATCACTAACAGTATCCGTTTTTATTACCTATAAATATAATATCATTCGTACTTTTATTCTTATGTAATGTAATGTTATTTATTATAATTTAATTCCCCTCTTTAAAGAGAGTAAATCCATTCGGTATACAATCATAACTGGATTACTCGGATCCATTTGAGGGAAAGAGAGAAAGGGTTTGAACAATGTTGAAAACCAAAGATACAGTTCTTACAAGAAGATGAAATTTTATCTCAACGCACCATAATGATATCCTTCATTGATAAAATATTATAACACGTTAAACGCATTTAATAATAAACATTCTAATGTTAAAGTTGGTTGGGTTTAAAACTAGAGATTAGATAAGTAATTGCACTACTCAACATATATATTATACTATGGTCACACAGTATAAAGTTTTGTGAGATTGAAAAATATTTATGACTGAGCACAAATCTAAATAAAATCTTTCTCTCTGCAATTTAAAAATTTGGGGTTGTTCATTATTTTTTCTTGTGTTGAAATATTTTAAATATATTCATACTTACACTAAATGAATAAATGTGATTCTTCGAGCTCTTTTTAAAAAATATTGAATGACTAGGAAGGATGCATCCTTTCTTCATACAGCTTAGACTCTAAACTTTAGAGTTTACTGACTTACAGATAATATCAAGCATGCAAGTTAAATATGTAAGAGTAGTTACGGAGAACGAGCCCTCATCTTTCATAAAGTCTACATTATCTTTTCTCTCTTCTTTTCAAATTCTCAACAATTAACAACAGTTCAATAAAAGAATAAAATTTCTTTCCGATATATATTGCTATTATAATTTCTAATTTTCACGCTATTATAATAATACTACTATTTAAAATTATATATCGGCAGTCTAAAAAGAAACTATCTAAACATACTTTAACATACTTATATAATTTTTGGATTATATTCTCTTAATAACTATTATTATTATGTATAACATGAACTACAAAATCTCCTCAAATATAATAATGATGACTCTATTTTTTAATTTTAATTTTATGGCAATGTACTTTGGACAAACAAAAAAATAATAGATTGTCTGCTACTGTCCCTATACACTAATATAATTTGGATTGTAGATTTTTAGTCATCGTCTGCAGTCTGTACAACAAACCCTCCCAAAATTTGTTATCACTAATTTCTACAATTTAGATCTAGACAGATATTGTCATTATAACTGACATATGTTAAATGGTATCAAGCTTTCTTTTTTTTACAAAACCATTTTGACCATACTACACTGGGATTCTGTTCTCAACTGAGCAAAAAAAAGAAAGGACACATGGACAAATTTACAAGCCACCTCCTTTAGCACCCACAATTCCTAGCACATGAGTTCTGAAAGCAGAAAAAAAACAATTAGAATCGTGTCATAATTAATTTTACTTATGCACAGTATTAAATGCTCTATGAATTTTACTTACTTATAGGCAGCATTCATTTGTTCTAAGAAAATGAATGTCAAGACAGTATGAGGACCTAATCTCGCGTAATATGGAGTGAATCCTTTCCAAAGACTAAAAATGCCTTCATTCTTTATAACTTTCAGGAGTACATCAGCAGCACCCTTGTATTCTGGTTTTCCGTCGACGATTTTCATGTTCTGAATACGAGTCTTTGCGCTGTAAATTTAAGAATAAAAAAACACCATAATTTTTTTGAATTCAAAATATCTTTAAAATATGTTTAAAAGCATTTTATGAATCCATACATATCGACTGGCATTGATGCAGCGGTCGTGACGAGACCAGATATCATACTGGCACAGAAATGTAAAAATATTCCTTCACTAAAGTAACCTGTGTAGAGAAATTGTTCAAGAGTTTTAAATAATGGCAAGAATTATAAAAAACAGATCAACATGCGATCATATATCATTTGAACAATTGGATAAATTTACCTGTTGAAACAAGTCCTTGTTTAGCTTGTGAATAAGAAGCGAGTTGGGCAGCGTTAACAACCATTGCTCGTCCCATCGTTCTAAAATCAAATACAACGGTCCCAAATTATGACACTGAATTTATTATTTAATCTGAATTTATCATATTGCAAAACCAAATCATTTTGTTAACTTACGGGATTGCTCCTCTCCAAAGAGTAAGGATTCCTTCTTCTTTTGTGATACGTACAAGAGCATTTACGACATTACTATAATTTCTGCGTTCGGCTGGAAATGAGAAAAAATGAAGAATGTTAGTAAGTTATCTCTTTAAACATGGTTGACTTTTGACTGCAAGAATTTAACAAAGTATGTGAAATTTTACCTGCTGGTAACCTGCCATCAGCAGTCATACGAATTAAAGCAACCTATAATAAACAATTCACAAAATTTACTTACATATTATACGTAGTACATCTTCAATTTCCAATTACTAATTATAATTCAATGGTAGCTTACCTCTGCCGGTGTGCCTGTTTAAGTGGAGAAATAAAAACATAAGTAAATTCTAAATAAATTTAATAATGTTTGATTTACCTCATAATTGAAAAAATAATAATAATAAACATACCAACAAAAGCTCCGACTACACCGGCAGCCATTCCAAGAACAGCTTTCATAAGGAACCCTGGAGCCTCTCCGTTTGGTCTATTTGATTAATCCACAAGTCACAATCAGAATTACCGTCATCAAACTAAATAAATTTTAATTTAGTATCAAAGTATCAACAGTACCCAGAGAATTTCTCGAACAAAAATGTATAGATTCCTAATCTAGTTGTTGTGTACGTAGCCTGAAAGAAATAAAATAAATGTCATGAAATGATTCTGTATCCGTAAATTAACCATAATTATAATTTATATATTTTAACAAGTACCTGACGAAGCAATCCAGCTGACAATCCGGCATACATGGCCACAATACCCTCATTTCGTAAAATTGATTGAATAGCATGAAAACTTGTTTTATATTCTTTTTTCCCTGACCCCGCTCCCGACAATTGCATTCGGTTTTTAACTAAATCTAATGGTTGAACGAATAGAGTTGCTCCCATTCTATTTATTTTAAAGAAATAATAATACAAATTAAATTAAATTGAATTTTCATTAAAAAAAAAGTCATAATATTTATTTAATGACAAATTGACAACCATTAAAATTTAATTTATTTACCCAGCCGTACCACCGAAGGCAAATTTAACTACGTTGGGGATTGACCCAGAGGCTGGACTTGCTTTTTCCTGACTCATTGTTGAGAATTTTCCCTTTTACAGTCAAAATAATTAAGTTTTTAATTTACAAAAATATACACTCTCTCGACTCGTGTCTTCAATCACGCTCCCACTTTGCTTGACTTTGAAACCAAAGTTAAGCGACGCACGTGACCCGAGAAAAGCCGATCGTGGAATTCTGCCTTTGACTCTGCCTTTCCGTTCGAGTTCTTTGGTGAGAAAGGTTGAGTTTCGCTCGTCTCTCGTCAATTCACGTAAGTTTTAATTTTTTGACAATTTATCTTTCATAATTCTATTCTACAGGTATTAGCATAAGGAAGCGTGTATTTTTGTTTGTAATTTCTGTATTTTATATTAGGATTTTTATATTTTTAATTTGCTGGACAAAAAAGTATTTTGGGTGGGTGTGCTCTTCTATAGATATATAGGGAGATTTCAAGTTGACCACATATTTTTTAGTAATAGGTTCATCTGGTAGAAAATTAGCAACCTTGACATAAAAACTGTGTCCAATAATCCTGTCAACCAAATAATTATTAGGAGTTTAGTTTTCATAGTTTAAGATTTAGAAGGATAGCAAAAGTACGGCGTGTTTGACTGCCATACTTTCCTCACCTTGGTCTGACCTTGGTTTTAACATGCAGCTAGAAGATAGCTAGATATTCTAGTTTTGCATCATATATAATTATCATTACCATCTTTAGACGGTGTGTGTCATATGATATGTCTTTCCATAATTTCTTATTCATTATTACTAGTTTGTACTCTAGTACTCTAGTTTGGAGCATTGTGTAATGGGATAGGGGTATGGCATCATCCTCATTACTTATGAATATCACGGTTAATGTGAATTTTTAACTATGTGCGAATGATTTTCTAATCTACAATTACGTACAATGTTATATTCTTGTATTTTTTGCAGAGTCGCACAGAACCTGTTACTTTAATCAGAAAATCCACTTACTGATAAATACATTATAAAAGATGGCAAAAATCGGAATCAATGGATTTGGCCGTATCGGTCGTCTGGTTTTGAGAGCTGCCCTTGACAAAGGCGCAGATGTAAGTTAAATATTCCTTGTGTTATTAATAACTATCATCAATCATCATGAGTTCTTTTTTACTTGTAGGTTATGTTTTTTGTTTCAATTTGAAAATGTTCATAATGCTTAAATGACAAAAAAATATTATATAGGTTGTAGCAGTGAATGATCCATTCATTCCATTGGACTATATGGTCTACATGTTCAAGTATGACTCAACTCACGGACAACATAAGGGAGAAGTCAAGGCTGAAGATGGTCATCTTGTTGTTAATGGTAAATTGAAATGATAATGATAAGCTTACAACATAATTATTGGCGGCCTATTTGCCGTATTTTATTGAGTCATATCAATAAAGTACCTTTCCTAGGGCCTATATAAATTTACTTGAATCATGGGGATACCTTTGATTTTATTCTTTGGAATCATAAGATCCAAGTTACAATTTGAATAAAATTAACTTTCTTTTTGCATGGTGCTTTCAAGATAAATATTCTAATTTCTGTTTCATTGTTGTGTAACAGGTAAGAAGATCCAAGTTTTCCAAGAACGTGACCCTAAAGCCATTCCATGGGGCAAGGCTGGTGCTGAGGTCGTTGTTGAATCTACAGGAGTTTTCACAACCATCGAAAAGGCTTCTGTGAGTTTATTGTACTATTTTTGTGTACTGACTACAAAAACTTGTTGGTTTACAATATCATTTTGAATTCAATAATTTTTCAGGCTCATTTGGAAGGAGGTGCTAAACGCGTTGTCATCTCTGCTCCAAGTGCTGATGCTCCAATGTTCGTCATGGGTGTTAATCATGGTGAGTAAATTGACAAGTTTACAAATCTTGTGCAAATCTATCAGGAATTAATAGCAAGTAAAATTTACACTTTTTTTACAGAAACATACGATCCATCAATGAAAATTATCTCCAATGCTTCATGTACCACAAACTGTTTGGCTCCACTCGCCAAAGTTATCCATGATAACTTTGTAAGTTCATGTTTTGTATTCTTTCTTGTGACAAAACAAATGAAATGTACGATTCTTGTTCTAAATTTCTTTCTCTCATTTCTTTTGTACACAGGAAATCGTTGAAGGTCTCATGACCACTGTTCACGCCATAACTGCCACACAAAAGACCGTCGATGGTCCTTCTGGCAAGGTACAAATTTCAATTAAGGGCATTCAAAGTTGTTTCTTTTTTGAAAAAATAATAAACACATGAAAGATTACGTGTTATTAATTTTTTTTATTATGTATGTTTTAGTTGTGGAGAGATGGACGAGGTGCTGCACAAAATGTCATCCCCGCTGCCACTGGAGCTGCTAAAGCCGTTGGTAAAGTTATTCCATCTTTAAACGGAAAATTAACTGGCATGGCTTTCCGTGTCCCCGTACATGACGGTAAGTCAATCAAAATTTTAAATGGGACATATTCATTATATTTTATTTTCGAAAGTCATACTTGAATAGCATTAATATTAATGTGAGATTTTGTCATATCTCTTTTACAGTCTCTGTCGTAGATTTGACCGTCAAGTAAGTCAACAAATTTTATATTTTATTTTGATGAAAGAGAATGTGTGTATTTCCTTGAACGGCCTATTTGCCGTATTTTATTGAGTCATATCAATAAAGTACCTTTCCTAGGGCCTATATAAATACTTGAATCATGGGGATACCTTTGATTTTATTCTTTGGAATCATAAGATTCAAGTGACACATGTATACTCTATATATAATATTAGTAATATCATATTACATTCGATTAAATTTCATGGTTCTCATCTTTTAAATTCTTTAATTCTATGATGTAGATTGGGTAAACCAGCTACTTATGATGAAATCAAACAAAAAGTCAAGGTAAAAATAATTAAGACGGGTTCATTTTAAAAGATATTTTTCAGATCAAAATGGAAATGTAACATTTTGTCATTGTACTTTTTTTGTGTAGGAGGCATCTGAAGGTCCTTTGAAGGGAATTTTGGGCTACACTGAAGATGAAGTCGTGTCATCCGACTTTATTGGAGATACGAGAACTTCCATCTTTGATGCTGCTGCTGGAATCCAATTGAACCCAACATTTGTTAAACTTATCTCATGGTACGACAATGAAGGGGCCTACAGCGCAAAAGGTTAGATAAATTGGACTTTATGATTATTATTTTATTACTTTATAATTATGATTATCATCATAATAATATTATGTTTAAAGAGTAGATAAATAAGTCAATGATCTTTTTTGTTCCAGTTTTGGATCTGATTAACTACACACAAAGCCGGCAGTAAAATCATTTTTTGTTAAAAAATACCAACACCGAGTGAATACACCAGTTAATAATCAATCATTAATAAACATTATTGTTCAATCAACTCAACAACATGTCATAACCAGCGATCTTTAATTAAACTTGTGTCTTTACACAACAAAATACAATAATTCAAGTAACTGATAGAGCAAGATGAACCATTTTTGTTTGTAATACAGTATAGACAATGTCCACGTATAAATACCAATACAATTATTATTAGAAACTTGCCGTGTGTGAAGCAAAGGAACAGAGTATATATTATGTGATAGAGGTTAAATGTCATAAAAATATTTTGTGAGAGAAGATTCTTCTAGACAGTGCACAAACAATAACATTCTTGTCACATAGTCAGCTCCACCAGATCGTTGCCAATGTTCAGCATATATATAAAAGAAAGTATTTTGAGGGAAAAAATTGAAAGCTTTAATAACTAAACTGTGGTTCACAACATGCCATGTAATAATGGATGAAATAGTAAAATAGGTATTATATGTGTTATCAGAGCATTAGCTGTGTCTGAAAAAAGTATTGTTGACCTCTAAATAAACATTGAAAGAATAAAGGTTGTGCTTAGATGTGTAGCATTTCTTTTTCATAATTCTTGACATATTGCATGAACTTTACAATTAATTCATTCGTTTGTTTCAGAAAAAAAATAATTATTTTTCTAAACTCCCTCTCAAGTTTGGAGGCGAAAACTTTATTTGAAAAGGGCAGTGATTTTTTTTTGCGAAGCGTTATTGTTGCGTTTTATTATTGTTAAGTTTAATCTCAATTATGGAGTCGGCAGGGATGTTAAAGGAGATGGCAGTTCTTGCCACGTGTCCCGAACACAAGAAAAAGCTACATGACATGGTGCAATTCTTGATAGAAAATGAATTGAGGACTTTGCTGAATTCAAAAGAATTTGGGGATCTTTCGCTGGAAACGGTAAGTACTTAAGCTTGAACACATTTGTAGATTTAATAAATTGTTTGTTATGTTGGGCTTTATTACATTGTAGATGATTCACTTAATTGACAACGGGGCTATTGATGCTCCTGCTGAGATTATCAACCAACTTGTTGACACGTGGCTCTCTCACAAGGACCGTCGCTCAAATGTTCCCATCTTTACACAGTTGAAGACGATGCAAGTATTAAGAAGTGATGACAAGTACAGTACCAGTATTTTTGATGGGAAACCACCTGATTTCAAGTTGGAAACTTCCCCCTTGTTCACTCCTGGTTCGTTTCTGTTTATGAACTTTTAATTATGATGAATATTATTGAATATCATACATATTTTTAAAGACATGGATTAAATATAGTAATTCATCTTTATTTGGATGTTAGGATGGGTTTTTCTCAGTGCACTGATAACCCCAAAGGCTGCCCTTAAGGCTGTTGCACCAGTTTCTAATGATATCAAAAAACTTGGAGTGTCTGTCAAAGACAAATTGGATCGAGAAAATGTTACCAAATCGAATACTTCTTTGGAGATTCTGGACACTCGTAGAAAACGTCAAAGATCAGACTTGGATGATTCTGACACCAAGAAATCAGTTAGTAAGAGAAATGGTCCTGGGAAAGTGCCCGAGTTAGAAGTTCGATATGGCGGTAGGTCCATTTCTTCTCTCCCCAAAATCCCAAAGAAACCTCGACAAAGTGTGACCATTGAAACTCAAACCGATCCAGAGGACAGTTTTAATTCGTGGGATTCATCACCGGCTAATAATAGGTTTTCAAGCAACAACAGTTGGTCACAGCAGAGCAGTGGAAGGGGTGGTAGAGGATTCAATAATAATAATACTCAAGGAAGTTACAACAGCAGGGGCAGAGGAAGTTACAATAACAATGACAATAGTGGAGGAAGAGGGGGTTTCAGAGGAGGTTGGAAGAACAATGGTGGAGGAAGAGGAGGAGGAGGTTTCAATTCTCGAGGTGGAGGAAGAGGAGGTTATAATAATAATCGGGATTTTGGAAGTAATGGTTTCAATGATTCGGCAACTGGTACAATTGAATGGGGAGGAGGGAAAGCAGCTTCAACCCCAAATACGACATTTGATGACTGGGATGAACCAACTCCATCCGTGAAGCCAACTGTTCCAACCCCAAAGACAATAATTGAAGATGACTGGGGCCAGCCAATTCCATCCATGAAGCCAACTGTTCCAACCCCAAAGACAGTAATTGAAGATGACTGGGGCCAGCCAATTCCATCCATGAAACCTACTGTTCCAACCCCAAAGATGAGAATTGAAGATGACTGGGGCCAGATAACTCCATCCGTGAAACCAACTGCTTCAACCCCAAAGACAATAACTGAAGATGACTGGGACCAGCCAAGTCCATCTGTGAAACCAACTGTTCCAACTCCAAAGACAGTAACTGAAGATGACTGGGACCAACCGATTCCATCTGTGAAGCCAACTGTTCCAACCCCAAAGAGGATAATTGAAGATGACTGGGGCCAGCCAACTCCACCCGTGAAACCATCAGTTCCAACTCCAAAGACGATAACTGAAGATGACTGGGACCAGCCAATTCCATCCATGAAACCAACGTGTTTAACCCCAAAGACAACTGAGAATAGTCCTCCTTCAGTGCCAGCTCCTACAACTCCAGCTCCGACAACAACTGAAATAGACTGGGAGACAACTCCATCCGTGAAAGAAACTCCGACAACTCCAAAGTCAACAACTGAAGTGGATACTCCTCCTTCAGTAACAGAAACTACTTCAACTGTAAACTCCGAAATCGTGAGTAGTTAATTTAAATTACTCTTAAACTTTGTATCTTCATACTGAATAGTTGATTGTACTACAGAATGATCAATATGATTATCTTTCTCAATAATGTTTGTGACCATACAATTGCAAACCACAGACTATAAAAGTCTCTCATGAACTTTCCCCCCCTCAATTAAAAAAATAATGATTTGACACAATAGAATAGAAATAAAATACAGTGGTTTGTCCTAACAATGAAAATGTTTGGGATTTACATAGCCCAATTTACAATATGCACATGTAGACAATAATTTTGATAAGAGAAATTTACAAACTTTTATTCCTTTAAATGACCTCATCACTACTGTGCTAATGTTGCTATTCCTTGCAAAAAATTAATAATTAATCAACTACTAGGAATAGCAAAAATACTATTTTGTTGAAATTCTCATATTTACTGTTCGTAAAATGAAATCAGGTACTTGGTAGGAATTTACAGTTGGTAAGGTTGTTCAACTGTAAACTCTAAAATCGCGAATAGTTAATTTAAATTACTGTTAAAATTTGTATCTTATATACTCTCTGCTCGAAAACCTCATACCCCTCGTCAAAGCTTAGAATGTTTTTTAAGAGCACCAAAATTGTAAT
>JAQIVZ010003586.1:0-13280 GCA_034700945.1 Arrhopalites spinosus
CCTAGAGGACATTCCAAGGTTTGATTTGAGCCCTCATACATGAAAATGGGTTGAGAAATAAAGACGTTAACTCTGCAGAAAGAATGCATTTTTCACCCACAAAACTATACACTCAAATCCTTTACCCTGTCCTTTACCAGATTTTTTTGTGGGTGTTTTGTGAAGAAAGGAAGAAACTCAATTTGTAAAAATTCATGTCCCTACATTTTATTCCAATTAAATCAATGTTCAAAAAATGGGAAACACGTGGACGGCATTTTTCTCAAGGCTTCTCACGAGTCCATTTTGAGTTGTTAATTTCTCATTCTAAAATCAATAAAATCCCCCAGCTGTCAATGTACAATTCCTCATAATTTAAATTCAATACCGGTAACTAGTAGGACGTGTGCGGGGTACAATTTACAATAAAATTTCCTTAATCTCCGCACGTCCTTTATAGCCTTGACTAAAATGTTCATTGAATCCCATTAAATTTAGTCGTAATTATTGCGCAACAATTTTTTATTTACTGATTTAATAATCCATCATTTAATTTTTATTTGGTAAATTTTATACCACAAAAAACCCATTCCTGGATTTCATTCTATGACTTTATTTGTCTAAAAAAATGATGGAGCTTATTAGTAGAATCTCAAATGAAGTGATTCAATTTTAAATCAATCGATTTATAATGAAAAAAAAAAATTACAAAAATCCGTCGGCACATTTTTTCAAATTAAATGAATATAACTCTTCATCACAAAGTTTATGAGAGTAGTTGGTGAGATTAAATTGAACCAGACAGTGGTTCATTTTATTTGTGACTTTCAACTGATTCAAGTCACTTTAAATTAAAATTTATTTAAATTAATTACAATGGCTTCTACAACAGAAAAAATAAACGGAATTGCAACACAATTGACTCCTTCACACCACCATCGGTCACCAGTGACTCCAGTGGAGAAAACCATAGGGTCAAATAATTTATCCGAAATTGTGTGGAGAAATGTGATTGTCATGATTTTTCTTCACTTGTCCGCCCTCTACGGCTTCTATCTTGCTTTGACGGGGGAGCTCATGGTTCTCACTCTTTTGTTCAGTAATAATTTTTACAAATATTTTTATATCAATTTTATTAAAATATCTTGGCCACTTTGTTCAAATTAATTTTAATTAAATTTTTTGTAAAGATTTTGTCTACGCCGTAGCGGCTGCATTTGGAATAGGGGGTGGTGTCCATCGATACTGGGCTCACAAATCATTTAAAGCGACGACTCCCCTCCGAATAATTATGGCCATGTGTCAAACAGCATCTTGTCAGGTAACAACTCACAACAATAAAATTTAAAGCAGTTCAAATCAATTTAAAAAAATTAAATCATGATTACATTTAAATTAAATTTTTTTCTTGACAGAATTCAATTCATGAATGGTGCCGAGATCATCGAGTTCATCATAAATTCACTGAGAGCAATGCAGATCCACATAATGCCAAAAGAGGCTTCTTTTTTGCTCACGTGGGTTGGCTCCTCACAAAAAAACATGAGGATGTAAAAGTCAAAGGAAGGACTGTTGACCTTTCTGACCTAGAGGCTGACCCGATTGTCATGTTTCAAAAAAAGTAAAATCTTCATTTTACTTTTTAAAAAAAAGTTTCACGGTTGAATTTTTTTAGATATTTTGTAATATTGACTACTTTGATGACCTTTGTCATTCCTACGGTCATCCCTTGGCTAATTTGGGGAGAAAATTTTGGCCCATCCTACTTTTTGACTTTACTACGCTACACTCTGTCACTTAATTTTACTTGGTTTGTCAACAGTGCAGCCCATCTATGGGGCAAGAAACCATACGATTCGTAAGTTCATTCAACTTCAGTGACTTTTGAAATTGGTTTTGAAATTTCTTCCTTTTTGTTAGGTCAATTAATCCAGTAGAAAATGTATGGGTGACATATTTGACGGGTGGTGAGGGATGGCATAATTATCATCACGTGTTCCCTTGGGATTATCGAGCAGGAGAGATTGGCCCATATAAAAACAACTTTACTGCGACAAATATTGACCGATTTGCCCGCATCGGGTGGGCCTATGATTTGAAGACTGTTCCCGAAACAATTGTCCGACAAAGAGTTGCCCGCACTGGAGATGGAAGTCATGACACATTTCTAAGCAAAAGAGGTCAAAGTGAATTTAAAGAGGTAGAACAGACCCCTTGGGGGTGGGGTGATCCATCTATTCCTCCTGAGAGTTTCCACGTGACACAGACCCTTCACAAAAAACAGGGTTAGGCTTTGTGCTTTAAGTGCCAAGAAATTGATTTGTAAAATAATTTGAACTGTATCAATGAAGAAAAATTAATTGAGATGAAAATGAATTATTTATAAAAAAATGGTACAAAATATTAAACAACCCGGGAATCCCCAGTCATCATAGACATAATTTTATTCGTACTATCCGACGTAGTATGTGAATCAGGGCAAATCATTTTCATAAAAGTGAGTCTAAATTTGGTACTCATAATAAAATAAACAAAAAAACTAGTAGCACTACTACAATACTCGCTAAAACCGAAAAAAGCCAGGGCGGGTTGTTTACACTGTTTGTGAAATTCATAGCCATAAATAATATTCAGTAAATTAATTATACCAAAAGGGAACTCTGTAATTATAAATAAAAACAAAATGACCAACAACATTTGCGTTGTTCTGTCAAACTCCATTTTTTCCTTGACATTTTGTAAAGTCCCACCATTCGTTTCAAATTTCATCAACTTTCCTCGATTTTTTTTGGCACTCAACAGTAAAATTACAAGAGCTATCGTTGCCAGAGTCATGAGTGCGCAGGGGCCAACTTTTATCATGATTCTGTCAATTG
Source organism: Arrhopalites spinosus (assembly GCA_034700945.1). Taxonomy (NCBI): domain Eukaryota; kingdom Metazoa; phylum Arthropoda; class Collembola; order Symphypleona; family Arrhopalitidae; genus Arrhopalites; species Arrhopalites spinosus. The sequence goes on from JAQIVZ010003586.1 coordinate 2,856, forward strand.
TCATGAAATATTACTTTTTATTAATTTTAATAAAATTAATTTATTTATTATTATTTTACTCACATGTGCGTCCACAGATACAAATACCAATCAGAATCAAGGGTCCATTTATAAGTCACTTCCGGTCCGAAATTGTTTCCAGTGGTAATGTAAGAAGTGTAGTACATAGGAATCATTATGATAAAACCGGTCAAGATGGAGGACAAAATGGCCCACTTGGCCCCACTTGTTGTACACCAACTCCGACTTTTTAAGGGTTGAGCGATTCCTGATAATCTCCAAATGGCTACTGTTAAAGTTAGGTAGATTGTCCATGAGTGGAAGAGCTGGATAATTATTTTGATTTAATTAAAAATTTATTTTTAATTGTAATAATAATATTAAGGGTTTATTTACATTAACAGAAATTTCATTAAACAAAGATAAAATTGTCATCCCATAGGACTTTGAGTCCTTGTACAAGTACCCAAGGCCACGATCCTCGAGGAGCCTTAGAACACAGAGCAGGTCAGTGAAGGCGAGGGCAGTTAAAATTAAGTTTGTGGGATTTCGCATTGATTTACGGGTAAACACAATTAAATTTAAAGTATTTGTGAACACCCCAATTACACAAACTGTTATCCTTGCTTGAGTATTTATTGTACTGAATGGACTCCAAAATGAGCGCCAACTTTCTCCACAATAAATTGGAACAGGGATTGTTGTTGTGGATTCGGTTATAATTGGCGGGAGAGTACTATTTTCAAATTTTTGGGTGGTTAATTCACTTATTATTGTTGTGATGTCCAATATGTCCATTGTTGACTTAATTATTGAAAATTGGAATAATAATCAAAATGGAAATTATTTTTTATATTGCTATTTTGACAATCTCCGAAATTTCAAAGCTTTTAATAGCATTCTACATTAATTTGTAGTTATCAGAGAATCCAAGTTGCAATAATTAATTTTCATTGCATTTTTTGACACTGTAAATTATTTAGTTACAGAAATAGTTATGTAATTTTGAATACTTTCCTCATTTAATTATTTTACAATAGACTACAGTAGTCACAGTCAAAAGGAATAGAAGCAATTGAAATTAATTGAAATTTTAACAAGATTAAATTATTTAACCTTGTTATTACATTATAGTATTTAACTTAAATTAAATACTATATACAAAACCACATGATTTTAAAATGGATTTTAATTCACAGTTATTTAATTATTGCGTGATATGTACATTTTAATTAAAAATGTAATTAAAATAATTTTAATTGAAATGTCAAGCTCACGACGAATTTTTACGTTATATGACGTCATATGATACAAATTTTATTGAAGTGGCGATGAGGTTCAAATAAATTTAATGATGAAAAACTTTTTCATCATTAAAAATTTTTCAGAAAAACTAAATAATTTATGTGTCAAAAAAATGTAATGAATTAAATAAAGTTTTTTTTATAATAAAAAGTTTTCACCAAAATAACTATAGAATGCTATTCCAAATTTGAACGCAAATAAAAGTAAAATATTGTCAAATTAAATTGTTCAGTACTTTGAGCTAGCAGTAAACTTTGACAAAGTAACTTTGTGAATGAGCGATTCCAGAAAGACAGGAAATTCCATGGAATTATTTTACGCCCAACTTTTTTTCAAGAATAATTTAAAGCCGTCCCAGGAATTATGAAAAGAACCATGAAAACAGCTTTAGCCAATTTTTTTTAAAAAACAAAACTTGCTTCTCAATTCCTGACTTGCAAATCAACTGTCCAAAGTTGATTTAAATTTAAACTGTAGTTTACATTCTTACAATAATAATTGCATTCAAATCATCATCATGTTCAAATTCAAATTCAAGTTTGGAGAGGGTGAGGCTAATTTTTTTTATTGCATTTATTACGTAAATAACATGAATTCATTGAAGGTCATGAACCAATCCCATTCCTGAAACTTTTCATTGACGGACATGTCAAAAAAACGTCATGTGCAATTTTATTTGCGAAAAATAAAAAAATGTAACATTTTTTAAAAAAATAGAAACAAAAGTCCAAGACAAAAAATGAACTTTAAAATTTTTAACTGCAAATAATCATTTGTATTTAAATAATTTCACAATCTAATAATAATAATCGTTTTTTTAAAGTCCAAGTCTTCGAAGAATGGTGTCAACATACAATTTGGGATTATTCCCCACCAAGCAATCCACGTGGTTACGTTCACCTGGTAAGGGGACAAGTTCCTTATTCTCCACATTCTTGAGACTTTTCATTAGTCTCACTAAATCCTGCCCCCAATAAAAAAACAATCATTAAAATTAACTAATTTTTATTGAAAAAAATAATTTGTACCTCATGCCCAACATCAGCATCACTACTCAATTCAAAGATGGTGGCATTCGCGGTAATTTTACTCAAATCGTAACATGGCGGGAGACAAGATGAATAATATTTCATATTTTTAATTGGACCATAATCAAATCGACAAAAATCTTTCATTGCCATGTGTTGCGCTCCATGCCGATAGGCCTTGAGGGGAATTTTGTCCATCAAAAATGGCAATGAATTTGCTAGCATTGTCTACAAACAAAATTCAATTAAAATTTAATTTATTATTTTAAATTACTAATTAAAAGTTACATAATCCGTGTTGGCAAATTCACATCCAAAAATGGCAAAAGAAGCAACTCCACAAATAAAACTTTGGGCCTCTGATGCACTACAAATGTATGGCATATATTTTCGAAACATTTTCGCGCCCAATTTTCCCGGAAATGGCCCGTTCAAATCGTAGCTTGTTAATTTGGGTAGTAAATAATTCTGGTTAAAATAAAAAAAAACATTTTGACCTTAAATTCAATTAGTATTAATTTTAATTAATTAATTTACCGACACCAACAAATTAACGCACTCAAAACTCGCCAGGGGTGCAATAAAAAAAGTTGGGTAGGATTGAAAGACTGTGGCGGAAATGGCAAAATAATGAGCAATTTTTTGATTGTACTGGGGTTGCAATGAAAGAAGTGAGAACATGGAGGTTGATCCCATGGAATGACCTATGTAAGTCAATTTTTTACATTGGGTGACCTCCAAAATATAATCAACCCATTTCCCTGCATCGTTGCCCATGTCGTCAATATCAAAATCCCAGTACTGAGATTTTTCTTTTGTTAAAGTCACGTGATAGGCTGAATACATGGTGCCGCGGGTACAAGGGAGCCATACGTCGAATCCTGCTTCGACGAGGCGCCAAACTAAAATTTGAATTTAATTTTTAATTATTACTTAATTTTAATTTTTAATTAATTAAAAAAAATACCAATGCCCTCGTCTGTACTGGGATAAGTCCATGAGGCACAATTAGTTTGCGCTCCATGCTGAAGAATTATTGGGGGTTTAGAGCAATTTGAAGGAGAATAATTATCTTTAATTAGTCTAAAAGCACTTAAAACATAACCCTCATTAATTAAATGATGTTCACTTGAATTATAACCAGCTTTCTCAATTTGTTGGCTAATTGTGGTGTAAGCTGGGACTTTAAAATTGAAGTCAAAATGGATCCCTCGTAATACCGTTCCCAATTTACTGATTGCTTCTTGTAACTACAATTAATCACAACAATAATTAAAATAATTAATTAATATATTAATTAATTTATCTTACTGAACAATTTCGAGAACGATATTGAGGTACAGAACATTTTCTGTAACGATTAAATGATTCTTTACACTTTGATTTTACAATTAAATCATTGGAATTAATTATTGCGGATTGATTATTATGACTTTGGGCTAAAATTGAAGAGAAATTAATTACAATTAAAATAAAAATAATATTTGGACAAAACAAAGACATGTTAAATATTATTTAAAAGAAGTTGAGGTTGGTCAAAGTCATCACCAAGTGAGTTTAGAATTTTACACTATACGGATTTTCCTCATGGAACATTTTCATTCTCTCAACATTTTATGGAGGGTTCGACTTCATCCAAAAAAATGTTTTTTTTGCCTGTGATTGTTCTATTGACTCACTCAGAGTTCAACCAGGCAGAAAGTGGAAGTTGCAACCCCATAAATTGGCCATTTCCAAAGCTGATTGAGCTGATAAGAAAAGCTCTCGGCCATTTTGGCCACTTCCTGCCGGCACATTTTCAGTTCCAGACGCTCTACCTTGAAGGAGCGTAACGACGCTTGCTCACCTTGAGATTAACAAAAAATTTAATAACCTATAAAGACATTCATTGGCATTAATTTTTTTCAAAATTTAATTTTTATACTTAAAAAATTGTTAGTGCATTTGACAAATAAAATATCTGGGCATTATTTTTTTTGAAGTACTTTTGGTATACTCAATTTTAACGTATAAACATTTTATTTATTATTTTTTTACTTATATGAATATGAGTGATAGAGATTTGTAGTTAAAGTGATGATTTAGATTATTATTATATTAAGTGGAGTATATTATTTTATTTTGCATTTATTGTTTTAATTTCAATGATCATAATTTTTTTGTAATATCAATAAAAAAATACTTGTTCTTCTACAGTCTACGTTAGAACAATGTGAAATGATTTGAGTGACCTTGAGGTTGAGGTTTGGAAAAATGGAGCCGCTCTGAAAAATAGTGTATAATTTTGACTAATTAAATAATGTAAAAAAGTATGAAATAATTTCAAAAATAAATTATAGTAATTAGGGATGAGTTATTAGTACTTTTAAATTTTACAATTTTTACACTTGACTCGTATCTCGTTTGCCTCTTCCATATTTTTGGGATACATTTCTCTTGTCTATAGAAACCTCATGAGGGGAGATTATTCTCATTGGCTGGAGTTTACAAGAATAAAAATAATGGTGAAAAAAATTTGTAAAAAAATGTGACTCAATACAATACTGTAGAGTTGGTCAGAATTTTTGGGACAAATTATGAAATGAAGGGTAGAGTGCCAAATTTTGGCAGAACATTTTCAAACAGAAATATGTGCACTTTTTTAGTACGGAAATTTTTTCGATTCCTTTAATACTATTTATTTACTTTTATGCTTGTAAATTGTTATTTCATTAATGACTCTTGAGGCCCCTTAGTATAATAAATGTGTAAGAATCATATTTTAATGTTTTGTAGGACGATTTATTAAAAAAACAAGTCATGGGCTGACATGGGTAGGAATGAGGTGGTACAAAAGCTTAAAATTTTATCGTTCCAAGATTCCCATGTTCATTTAATTTTTCTCGTTTGGCTTCTCTGTCTGGGCATTTTTCTAGGCCACTTTCTGGTCATTGACCACGTCTCATGTCAATTTAAGTGTCGTAGGGGTCGAACGACAGCTATTGGATAATTTATGGTGATAAATATGGCGCAAAAATTCAATAATTTCTAATTACAATTAAGGCTTTGTTCTGTCATATTTATTGATGCAATGCAATGACTAATCATTAGTCACTAATGAAAGGTCAGTAGAGAATTTAATGAGAATTATAATTGTCATCATTTTATGACTGACGTGTCAGTTTACAAATTACTATTTTGCTTTTTTAACTGTAATCAGCTTAAAAAAAATCATACAAAAGCTTTTCTATCGACGAAGGACATGCCCCCATTTTATTTATTCTTCTATTATTTACTCATGGCCATTTGAAATGTGCAACCTGCAACCCCATTTAAAATTATTGACATAACATAAATCTCAATATTTCAATTCAAAAAATCGGGTAATTTCAAATTAAAATTACAACTGACCATGTCAACAAATTACAGTCATGCGAGTGTGAATAATTGTCTTGCCGTCTTGGCAGGAGACAATAAACAACGCCCTCTGGGTATGTCTGAGACTGAGACTAATTTTTAATTTGAAATTACCGCTCTAAAAATAATTAAAAATAATTTATAGATCAACTCACTCTTGCTTACAATTGGAGTCAAGAACGTTTGAGAGACATTTGGAAGGAGCCAAAGGTAAAAAAATTAATAACTTTTTTAAATGTTGTTTTCAAAATTAAATTTTGAAATTTTGAAAAAAAGGAAGAATACAAAATCAAAGAGAGTGACAAGACAAAGGTTCTCATAATAAACAACCTTTTCAATAACCCTCAAATTTCCAGCGGAAATTACAAAACAAAAAATAGAAGAGCGGGAATTGAAGATCATTTCAAACTTGACAATTTATTTAATCAAATGCTCAACTTTGACACACAAATCAAACAAAATGTGACATCCCAAGTAAGACAATTAAATTAAATTATCACTTTAAAAAATATGGAAAATATTAATTTTGACCTTTGACTTTTCAGGAACTGGAGATTATTTTGACAGAATTCAAAACCGAAATAATTGCCAAAGACTACCATTCGTGTTTCATAATTTTAATGACTCATGGTGTAGACATAGAGGGGTCGAGGTCAAATATTATTATGGATGAGGAGGAATTGATCCAGGTCAACTTGTACGACGACATTATTTATAAATTCATTTACAACCAAGGGGTCATCCAAGACAAAGAAAAAGAAATGAATTTTTATAAAATGCCCAAAGTCTTTCTTGTTGAGACTTGGGACCATGACCAAAAAGAGGTTGACATCCTTGAAAATTTAAAACTACAAGACACGCCCCAATGGAAACTCCTCCCCAATACTTTGGTTTGTCACTCAAAAATGGTGGACAATCAATTTGGTCACTGGCGGGGTTTTGGAGCTTCCTTAATGGTGGACGAGATTGAGCGGCTTTTTTGTCAATATTTTGACTCGCTCACTCTCCATGAAATTCTCTTGAAGGTAATTAATTATTTTAATTAAATTATTTTAATTTTTAAATGAACCACCATTTAAATAAAGGTACACAAAAGGGTCATCAAAGAAGGAGGGAGTGTTGAGGCACCTTCCATGATCAACAAAAATTTTAAATCTTACCGTCTCAAACTAAATATTTATAATTAAATGGAGAAAACATATTTAAAGTTGAAAATAAATTTTAAATGACGTCAAAAAAATTCCAAAATCACGTGGTTTCTCAAATTGTGGGCGGTCGCCTTACTAAAAGAGAGCAGCTGTTGAACATTGACCTTAATTAATATTTCCAAAAAAAAGATGATCAAATTAAATAAAAATGGGATACATATTTTGTCAATTAGGATTGCATTGATGTTGACTCAACAAATAAAAGAGAGAGACCACATGGTCATTAGATTTAACTGAGCAATTACCTGGACGACCCCCATATGAATCCGTGTACAAAGGACAAAATGGATAAGATAACACTTAAATCAACTCCACGTGATTCTTCAACCTCAGATCATGCACCAACATGAAAATATTGAACACTCTTCTTTCATTTTCTTCCTCATCCTCTCTACCTTTGACTCCCAACGATAGAAGCCAGACGCGTTCAAAAGTTAAAAATAGCCACAAAAAACTATCCAAAAAAAGTTAATTTTAACTTGCCACACAAAAAATAAATTTACACTTGAAAAAAATGTCTCACATTGACGATTCTGCCCTCACTGAAATTAATTTAAATGACGACAGTCAAAATTCTTCGAGAGAACCATGGAAATGGCGAAAAACATCACCAGAATTGCTAGCCCAATCAGAGAGTCGGATTTTATCAAGTAATTAAATGAAATATTAATATCTAATTGAATTTACATTTAAATTAAATTAATAGGACTCAAAACACCGTACAAATCTCAATTTGTTGACATTGGTCCACTCTTTGGATCCAAGTCATTAAAAATATGGACCATTTCTTTAAACGAAAAAAGCCAAAAAATTCCTTTAGTTCTTATACACGGCCTTGGTGCAGGTGTGGCCCATTGGACTCTAAATCTTGACACTTTGGCTGCCGATAGGCCTGTTTATGCCATTGATAATCTTGGTAAAGATTATTTGAGATTTAAAGTCAATTAAAATTAATTTTGGTCTTTTTTACATGTTTAGGATTTGCACGAAGTGGTAGACCAAAATTTAGCGCAAAACCAGAGGAAGCTGAAAGACAGTTTGTTAGGGCAGTAGAAGAATGGCGGGAGAAATTAAATTTACAAAAATTGATTCTTTTGGGTCATAGCCTTGGCGGCTATATTTCATTTTCTTACGCGCTCTCTTATCCTCAGAGGTAATCTCAATGAAGTAGTGCATAAAAAACTGTAGCCATAATAGCCAAAATAGCCAAAATTTTGTACAGGGTGGCCCATCTTATATTGGCAGATCCATGGGGATTCACAGAAAAACCAGAGAGTCGTACAGGGCCATTTTGGACCAAAGTTTTAATTTTTACTGCCCGTCGATTTAATCCATTTGCCGCCATTAGAGCAGCTGGGCCTGCTGGTAATTTCAAACTTAAATTAAATTAATAGTTAAATACATTACATTTAATTTTAATTAGGTCAAAAAGTACTGGAAAGGGCCATGGGTCACTTGATAGAAGAATTTTCAGAGTTGAATGAACAAGGGGACGTTAAATTTGGGGATTATTTGTATCATTGTAATGTCCAAGAACCTTCGTAAGTGGCAAAAAAAACAAAAAGTTTATTTGAAAGGAGGGTCAAAGGTCAAATTTATAGGGGAGAGGCGGCCTTCCGTACAATGATGGACGATTACAGATGGGCTAAACATCCAATGATTAGGAGGATGCCTTTGTTGTCACCGGAAGTGGACATGATGGTCATTTGGGGTGGTAAATCATTTCTTCACAGAATTTCATCTGAAAAATTTGCGGAATTAAGGCCCAATTGTTATACAGATGTTCAGGTAAATGACAAAAAAATTAATTTTAATTAGAGTTTATTTAGTTTATTTTAATTGTAATTTATTTCTACTTTAGATAATTGAAGAGTCAGGTCATGATGTTCACTCAGAGGCAAAAAATGAATTTAATCAACTTGTTCTCAAAAGCTGTGCTGTGGTGGACTCTAAAAATTAAATGATGGGAAGATGGTTTAATAAATTAATGAGAAATTTTTTTTTGTAGTTATAGTTAATATTTTTAATTTAATTTATTATTTAACTAAATTAAAAATATGAGCGTTCTCATTTCTTTTTTATATCGGGCTCTCTTTTGAAGAGCGAGTCAGCAATGTTTTTTTGAATTATTTTTTTTAAAAACTTCATTAGAAACACTTGAGTTACGTAACAGACCCGTGTTTCTATACCGACCCGTGTGCCCATCTCTGGCAAAACTAAAATCTATCCAGAATTTTCAATTCTGAACCGATTGACCTGAAATTTAAAACTAACCTTCCCCTGACCCCTTTTCATTGATTAAAGGTGACAATTTTATTACAGGGTGGCTGGGAATAAATTTCCTGAATTTAATTGTAATTAATTAAATGACGTACGCCACTATTTTCTGCACAGAATTTTCAATTCTTAATCGATTGACCTGAAATTTAAAACCAACATTCCTTTGACCCCTTTTTGTTAATTAAAGGTGACAATTTTATTGCAGGGTGGCTGGGAATTACTTTCTTGAATTTAATTGCAATTAATTAAATGACGCAACTATTTTCTACCCAGAATTTTCAATTCGCAATCAAATGACTTGAAATTATAAACTAACATTGCTATGACCCCTGTTCATCAAATAAAGGTGGCAATTTTATTGCAGGGTGTCCAGGAATAATTTCTTTGAATTTAATTGTAATTAATTATGTAACGCCGCTATCTTTTAGCCAGAATTTTCTAATCTTAACCGATTGACCTGAAATTCAAAACTAACATTCTCCTGACTTCCTTTCATCGAATAAAGGTGACAATTTTTATACAGGTTGTCTCGGAATAAATTTCTTGAATTTAATTAAAATTAATTAAAAAATCACTGTTTTCTACCTATAGTTTTTAAATTTTAATGCAATGACTTGATGATTTAAATTAAATCTAACATTCTCCTGGACTCGTGAACTGCATGACTTTTAATTACGTGGAGCTTACAATTCTAACTAATGTCAACGTTATAATTAAATTTAATGGTGTGTAATTGAGTTGTACTCCCAAAATTATATTAAATTTCCTCATAATTGCATTATATTTACTGCCAGAAATGTATCTGTACGGACAATTTTAACGTTTTCCCTACTAAAAAAAGTGCAAGAACAATTAAACTCATCACTAAATTTACAAAAAAAGTCACTAATTTTCCTTGTAATTGTTTTATAAACTACTATTTAAAATTGTACACAAGAATGTGACCAATTATCTCTCAACTGGAATTAAAACATTTAAGAATAATTGTTTTCCTTTCCATTCGCAATTATTTATTTTTTGTTGTAATTGCATTTACGTTTATCATCAATATCGCTGCACTGGTATGGCCGTGTCCTCGAAAAAGATATAAAGGACCTTACCGATTAAGCAGCACGTTTTTGGCCAAAAATCAAAAAATTTTTTTTGTCAAACTTGAGAATTACTGTAAATAATTAATTCGTCTTGTAGGGCAGGTCAAAATACATGTC
>JAQIVZ010003587.1:0-13262 GCA_034700945.1 Arrhopalites spinosus
TGTTTATAGCCGAATAGAAGTTTTATTACAATTAAAAGTTAATAAACCTTGTATTTTTTGAAAAAAATTGGTGTATACAAATTTGTAGCCCTTGAAATTCTTGTTCTTTTGGTACCAATAACTCCAATGTCATATTTTTATACTTTTGGATTGAATTACCAAATTTCCACCCAAATAAATTCCTGTCTAGATTGACAATAACTTAAGTTTTCATACATTTCCTGTGAAGAACAAATCTCTTTGTAAGATTTGGATTAATAATTATAAAAGACGACAAAATTAACGTGAAAATTAAAAGTGTGTTGTCATCATTTTACATCCGACATTAAATTCTTTGCTTTTAAATGTATATCAATAAATAAATAAATGCTCAATTTTTACAAAGTTTGTTTGTGTAGAGATGAAAATATTGACTAATTCACCTGGAATTGACAATCAAGTGGAGATCAGTTAGATTAGACAACAACAAGCGAAATGATTTAAAATTATGTCCAAATTCAACTGTTTAAGAATACGACCAGTAGCATAATTATTATCTCAGTTATATTATATCTGTTTAGCAGAAAAATATTATCCTGGTGTTGAGTCAATTTCCAATTTTTTGAGACCATAAATATTGAAACACTTTGTAAAAGTTAGAACACAAAACTTGTCAGGAAAAAATGAGGTGAGGAATAATTTAATAAATCCGTATTGGTTATGTCTACTAAAAATCCATTGTTATGAAATTTGCCCGTTATTTGTTGTGCACAGTTGCTAAATTTTTGGGCTCTGTAGTTATTTTTGTGTATTTACAATAATTAAAATAAACAGCACAAGTCTATTGCACAGAGCAGTTTATGTACTATGTACATACAGATTTCTCGGCCTCTGACGTCATACTAAGGGGTCGGCTCCCCCCGAATAAATTCTATGCTATCGGCCAGGGGTTGAATAGAAGAGGATTTTAAATGGTCTGTACAGATAGATGATGGATTAAACACCCCCTGACATCCTTGGGATTGAGGCGGGGAAGCGATTTTTTCAAATTAGTTTTTTTGCAGTTTTTCAACTTTCTTTTCAAAATTTCACTTTTATCTCTTTTAATTCGATACTGAATAAGTTTTTTGTGTTTTTTTGTGTGTTTAGCCTCAGAATTTCAATTTTTCTTAGTATACTTGTGATTAGAGACGGGGTTCTTCATGAAAAATAGTTTGGATTGTGACTTTTTTTTCTCTTTCTTTTCTGCTGCCCGTATTCTTTTTTAAAAATTGATTAAAGTTTTTGTGTCGGAGAGGAAATGCCACATGGGGAAGAAAAGAACAAGAAGTTTTTTAATTACGTCTCCCTTCCAAGGTCAATATACATGTACAATCTTGCTTAGAGTATTATAAATTCTGAATTTTAACTGTTACTGGCCATACTCTAACAGCCAAATGTTTTTTTTCCTTTTTTAAACAGTTGATTAAGAAATAAACAAGCTTTTTTGAGGTAACGGACAATGAGAGAGAAAGCTGCTGTGAGAGTTGACTTGATATTCGAAAAAGTTTGAAAAATATTAATAAATTAATATGTTTTGGATAGTTTGAAAGTTTATTTTAAATTGTGAAATCAACTTTTTTAAAAAACCTTTTTATATTTCATTCATGTAGATTGTAGTACCTAGGTTAACTTGTTGTGATTAATTAACTTGAACAATGTGTTTCTTCTTGTTTGTTTTACAACTTAAAGTTTGGGGGCCCGTGTCAAAAAATAATGGCGTGTGAATAACAATGGACAATAACAATTGACTAAATTGGAAGAACGGAGGAGAATGGTTAGTAGTCCAAATTTCAAAGTCAATGTCCCTGAATTTGGAGACGATGAGGATGAAAAGGAGCAGACAGAGAGTATAATTGAATTAGATTTCTTATCATTAATCGTGCTCAGTGACTTGATTACAAATTATTCAAGTCACATGTAAATGAGTTGATGCTGGTCCTGGGCGTGTGTGTCTGTGTGCATGGCCAAGGTTGTGCATGCGGAGTATTAACGATTTGTGAGTTATTTTGTGTTTGTACAAAATTACCTATATAACGATTGCATATATATTTATCAGAAAACAAAAAGAGAATCCGTATACAGATGTAGATGTTTAATATGTATTCAAGTAAGGTAGTATCCATTAACTGTACAGTTAAATGAAACTAGTAGTACCCTCATAATACTCTACAGATATTGAACACAATGTATAACACCAAGGGAAAGTAAAACCAAGGTCACATTGAGATATGTAGTGTGTGTGTATAAACATAGTCAATATATATTGACTATAGTGACGACTGCGTTCCGAGATTTCTCAACACACACACACAAACATACACATCGAGAGTCTCCCATGTTATTATTTGTATCTTTTATACTAGTTTATTATACAAGTACTTTTTTTAGACTATATCTATCCTATTATTATTATACATTTTGTAGTTTCCACAGGCAAGTTGCCAACTATTTCACCCAACCGAACATCATACATTATATTTCGTCTGTTGTGGTGGGTGCAAGGGTTTTTTTTTGGCAGGGGGAGGATGAAAAGTCTGTATTATCATGTGTCGGGGAAAGCATGCCAAGAGAAAGGAGGGGCGTCTTTCATAATAAACCAATATATTTTTCCACAGAATTATAGATTTATTTACCTAAATACACATAGATGTAGGAGCGATACTTGGATATGGATGAAGGTTAGTTATTTCAATGAAAAAAAAAGTGTTGAATTTATTACCCTACACAAATTCTATCGTGTAGTCCCTATATGTACAAGTCACAGTATAAACTACATGTTCTTTTTCCTTTGAAATTTAGGGACGGACTCTAGAGAAAATAATGGTATGAAAAAATGTAAAATAATCTCCAAAGTGAGTAGGATGATGTATGGTAATCAGTCATATTTCTATTCTGAAACACAATGTTAAATTATGTATATGTACTGTAGTGATGTAGAGTTTAATTCATTTTGAGAAGTGTTCTTAATACTGAGAATAAGTAGGATACTGTGAGTAAATTTAAATGGTTAAAATGTAAGACAGTCTAATAATTATTGATGTAATCAACGTCTACGTGCTACACAGAAATGACAAAAACTACTCGTCCTCAGTCCTCACTGTAGCCAGATAGACAGAGAGAGAGGAATTTTAAGTAAGGGATAAGGAGGACAATCCATACAGAATTTTTGATTAATTTAATAATTTGCAAAGGAAGAATGAGACATATATAATGTATGTGCACTGGAGAGGGGATATTATGTACAAGGTTAAATGTATTCTTTGGGGATGAGAGAGAGAGAGAGAGAGACAGGGATAGAAACCGAGTCGCTGACTAATTTCGTTAGGGAAATCAATTTACTGCTGGCATGTGTTGTGTTGTGCGGCAAAAGCAGCAGTCATCCATGTCTCATGGCTAGTTTCTTATAAGAAAGTGCATATGCATCATCTCCAAGAGTCATACCCCCCTCCCTCCTCTTCATCTTCATGATACAAAGAACAAATGACAAACAGGAGACCATAATATAAGAATAGACAGAGACTAAGAACCAACGTCCATTGTAGTAACTCATGGAGACACGAGTCTCACAAAAAAAATGTATACGACGACGGCCACCACAGTCATAAATCGTCGACTGATCTCTCTCTACATTTTTTCATGTAGGGAGACTAGGAGACATGGAAACACATTAAAATTGCGACAACCATCGTAGCCTTCAACTTGATAATATTCTTGCTCTATATATTATTATCATGTGTGTGTGTGTGTGACCTAAAATGTAGAGAGTGAGAGACCTTCATCGTCTATTTCATGCAGTCAATGCGATGCGATGCCGCGTCGGGCTGCCTCATCAAAGAAAAACCTAATTAGTTTGCTACAGTGGCTGCTGTGGCTATGCCGGTGATAGAGAGAGGGAAGACGGGTAGTATTTAGTTGCATTATCGTTAGAATCCGGTAATTGGTCCAAATTTTGTATATCATCTGTTGTCTATACATAAATGTATGTGTAGGAGGAGGGGAATCAATTAATTTATCTATAGAACAACTTAGTTGCTCTTTTAATCCCAACGGATGTGTCAATATCTTGTTTTTCTTTTGTCCCTCATTTTTTAATTGATAAAATTTCATAGCTGTAACCATCCAATGATATTTAATTCCAATTTTTTAAAAAAATTTTTACTCCGCATCAATCTGGTAAACCTAATTCGATTCCCTTGTTGTACAGAGTAGAGGGCTAACTTTTCTCGTTTGTCAAGATAGAATGAAGGAATTTAGTTTAATATTGAATCATTAATTAGAATAATCTACATGATGGGAAATAATAATATTATAGTCGTGGTAAAATTCCTTTATTATTATATTTCCGACTCAGACTTTTATTATTATTTGTTTGGTTATGGTTTGACTCCATGTGCTTTTTTATGGTCAGTCTAGTCTTTGTAACTTTCTTTTGGGGTCTATTTCTACTTTATGGAAAAGAAGGAGGGGACTGAGGGGAGGCTCTAGGAATAGCCAGTTGGTCATAACTTTTATTTTAGTTTTTATATTATTTGTAATGTTATACAGGTAGTGTTGAGCTTTGGTTTTTTTACACAGTATATCTGTCTGTCCACGTATAAATAAACTACAATGGAAAATTTTTTCAGATTTCTCTCTCTCAGATTACCTTGTATACTAATAAAATATTTTGTTGTACATGGGGACTGTAGGATAATCCTGGGAGAAGGTATAAAAAAAACATTGTCAATTTGTTATTAATATAATACATGGACATGCAAAGGAAATATGCAAATCGTTGACCTTTCTCCTTTCTCCCTCCGCCATCAACGTAACTCTCATGTGTGTACACAAGAATCAAAAGAGTAATAAAATTCTTTCTTTTTTAAAGGTTAGGATCATGAACGTGTGTTTGGTTGAAATACAGAGGAAATTTTTTTTTTCGTTGCATATTTTAACTGGAGATGAAATGACAAGAATTTTATCCAATTGTAATCAATTTTTTAAATTGTTCTAGTTCTACAATTCATTTAACCATGTAACTTGCTTGTTTATGCATGAACGATAGAAATGTGAGTTAAATTTATCAATTAATTTTTATTCATGACTCACTCGAGAGCCGCTATTTCCTATTTTTGTTCTTACTACCGGATGTGGAGTATTGACTGAGGAATACTGAATAAATTAAATGCAACTTGCTTTTCTTCCTCATTACTTGTCACCAGTGTGTCATCATTTAAAATTTAATGATTTCAACCCACTTTCTCAACACTGTTATCTCTCTCTCTTTTATAAATTTTGAATCTAAATTTAGCAGTTGTGAAAGCTATTTTATATACAGAATTTAATAAGTATGTTTGTCTATTTTTATTTTATGGTTAATATTTCATATAAATTGATGACATGAAATAAATTGATTGAAATTTAAAATTTAATTAGGAATTCGAATTAAATACTTACTTTGTCATTAATATAGTGAAGACTCGAGTTGTTTTTTTTTTCTTGTTCAATTGTCAGCTGCAAGTTTGAGTTAAATTTGTGAAAGTGTGTGTGGAGTGGATGACAGTCAATTAAAGTTTAATTTATTTTAGTAGTTTAATAGTAAATTCAGTCCAGCTGAAATTGGAATGTCAAGAAGAAAGTTCAATCAAAAGAAACTTGGATGAGTTGATCACGTGGTCACATTTTTAAAAAGTTTTTTTTTGTAGAGCAAAATTTTATTATTATTATATTATTGATCACTAATACTTTTCGATATTTATTTTGGTCATTTAACACAATTCAAAAGTTGTTTTTTTATGAATTCAGTGGGTTTTTTTGTGTCAAAAGAAAGTCACAGTTTTTTTTTCTTTCAAAACACGATTACACGAAAAAAGAATTTTGTGTTTTTTAAAGCTATTTTCGTCAACAAAATTCCTTGTAGTAAAATATTTTCGTACTTTATTTACTTTTTCTTGTTCGTTTTAAGTTAACTTTTTTTATATTTCTTTCATTAATTCGTCTTCCAATTAAAATTGTTCGAATAAGTTTATTTTTTGATCTCGTGAATAGCACAAAATGTTCGATTTAAATTGATTCCGTTGTCCTAAATTTACAGATATCATTTTTTTCTGTTTCGTTTTTAATGTACAATAATATATTTCTCTTTTTTGGTATTTTTTATCACACTGTACGAGTGTTGGCGTTATTTTTTAAAATAGATTGATGTGTTTAATTTAATTCTTTTTGTTGTATTTTAAATATTTTTTCTAGAGAAGAGGAGGATTTTTAGAGAAAAATAAAAGTTGACACACACGACCAAATGACCAAATAAATGTATACACGAAGAAGAGTCACTAAAGAGCCAACCACCACAAAAAATTTTGCTGTCGCCTGGTCTTTTTCTGTGGCCCCGTTTTACTACTCGTGATTTGTTTCCAGTTCCATGGAGTCATCTGACTGGCTCTTCGGTCGAGAAACGAATACAGAAGAATGTCTTCAAGTCCTATAGATTTATCGTATTCGTGGGAAACGGTAACAACAGCACCAGTTCCTCGTAGGTAGGTAAAAGTTTGTGTGTGATGGGAGAGAAAGAGAGAAAGTCCATGTATGTGAAACTTTGTTCATATAAGAATCCCCTCAACTTGTCTATATCTACACACACCTTCCAGTTTCAACATCATGAGTTGAAGGATTATATGAAATATACTGGTATATTCGTCTTGCGCTTCCATTAGCCTAGGACTTTTAACTCTCCAACGTTTAAACTATAAGAGTGCACTAGAAATTTATATAGATATGACAGGTATGGATATATTTTTTCCAAAAAAAAATCCACAGCTGAATTAAACGACCAAGCTTGCACATGTAATAATATTATAAGAAAATTTCATACATACATGTCATGTCTGTATACTTTCTCTGTGAGAGAGAGAGAGAGAGAGAGAGAGAGAGAGAGAAAGGGTGGAGAAAATGGGGAAAAAGGACGAGGAGTGGGAATCGCGCCAGCTATTAGGCAAGAGAAAATTTCTCCCGACTGACTCCGAACACGGGATTTCAGGGAGGGAAAAACTGAAAAAAGATGAAACAAGTCTCCCTCTCTTCAACGAGAGAGGGTTTCTCTCCCTCCATTGCTTACGTAGAAAGGCCAAGAACCAAGGGGGGAAAAGTCGGGACTAGGGGGCTAAGCAGCTACCATCAAACCAACCAAAAAGAGAAACTCTGAGGATCTTGGAAAACAGCCTCGCTCTCTCTCGTGGCTTACTCAACGTCATTCATAGTTGCCTAGGAGAATATCGACTAATGTAGCATGAGCCTCACTCTCTCTATACCTCTCTCTATGTATATGTACATTACATGTATAAATAAAATATGAAGAGAAAGCTGTCAGAGAGAGCCCACCCGGATCTGACTGTTTTCTCCATTCTTGTTCAGTTGGCTATCTATCTATCCATAGAGTACATGTATGGATAGGGATGAGTGTAGGATAGGATTGTACAGAGATAATACTTGTAGTACTTGTACAATCGCTGTGCTTTTAATGCCTCTGTATAATCTTGATATAACATCAAATATATAATAGTAATATTATGCTCTATACTCTCTGTCTCTTGGCGCACTATCAACATCAACAACTAAGCCTAGTTCTCTATCCATATACCTATCCACTATGAAGATGCCTTAGTCTCATAAGTACAGACTTTTTTTCTCTCTCTATATATATATGTATGTGATTGGGTATTCACCAAAGATCGATTTTTCCATTGTTTTTCAGTCGTCACTATTTTCCAACACGAGCACCGCTTTCCCTCGTTCCTCTCTCTCTCCCCTCTTTGGGCAGCAACTAAAGCATCTCGATCTCGTACCACCATCAGCTTGTTCTTACAGTCGACCTATATATTTTTTCTGTGTTTGTATATGTATAATGTACTCTGTATTGTTAGTCTTAAAGTTTTTTTTACTATTCTGTATGTACATGGGGTTAGGTTATGAGAGAGAATACCGGGCATGCCAGTGCCAACAGGAGTAGACATGAGGCTGCATGTGCTATCCTCCCAAACTTTCAACCAATGCATTCTCTCCCTCTCTCTTGTCTTCTGTAGTAGCAGCTGTCACTGTCAATATCAATAGGAGAAAGCCGAACGTCGTCATAAGATTTTGGCAACGTAAAAACGTCACATACTGTGCACATCATCTACCCAATACCAATGCCATGTGGTGTTGCTGTGTAAAAGTTTTTTTTGTGTGTGACTCGTCATCAGTCTAATAATCATCATGACCAAAGGGCTATTATGTAGTTTGTATGGGTTTTATATGGATGGTGAAATAATTACAAAGAATGACGACATAAAATTATGCGCTGTCATGTGATCTCAACATGACCCGCCTTTTATTTTCACTACACAAAGTAGAGGCACAAACGGACACATAGGCATGGAGAGGGAGAGAGAGAAAGGTGGATTAACCTGACCAACTTTTTTTTGTTGGAAGGGAGAAAGGCAAAAGACATAAAACCTTCAGAAAAAAGAGAGGAGGACATGGTTCGAGCCCATGGGTTTTACAATGGATGTATAAGCCATTGAATAGAAGTTAGAAAAAGTAAGAGAATGTGAAAAAAACACCGCCTCTTTTTTTCTCATTCTATTTCTTTTCTCTAGTGAGAAATGTATATAAAGGCACAATTATAAAGATATAGGGTGGGGGTGATAAGGACACGGTTTTTTTTGCCTTTTGCTCTTCTATAAATGTATAGTAGAGAGTGTGTGCTTCTCATCTAAATTCTTGTCTTGATATAGAGAGGGACTATGTATATATTTTATTATAATATATAATCATTCTCTAATCTCTCTCTCTTTCACTCGTACAAGGTCGACTTATACCACACAGCCCATTCTAGAAGACGAGAGCCACATTACCCGCCCGCTTTTTCTCCCTTCCCCGCCAACGCAAAACAATATCACTAAGATTTTGTGAAGGAACCACTTCAACTCAGCATATTTTCTTCACCTTGCCTCTCCATAATAAACTTTCAACTTTTCCATTTTACTCTCTCTCTCGCTTTCTCCTCTTACATGCTCGACGCTTTGCAATGCTTTGCAATGGCATTGATGTTATAGGGAGAAAGCATTACAAAGAATTCTCCAAATTCTCTCTCTCTCTCAACTCTCATTACTATACATGTCGAGTCTTTACTCGGCTTTTCTCTGGACTTGACTTTTTTTTCGAGCACAGCATACTTGATCATTATGCAAGAGTCATTCTCTATTTTTTGTGTGTACATGAAGGCCTTCATATAGATGTAGAATATTATGTAGATCAAATTTTTTTTTATTTAAGACATATGGGGGTGAAAACTTTTTTTGTTTTGTTTTTTTCTCTTTATTTTGTATTTTGACGCTACTCGTATTCCCAGTTGCTCTTAGTTGTATTGAATTTCTTGTTGTTTAGTTTATGGTTTAAGAAAAGTTGTAATAAGGGCATAAAAAGGCATCTGCTTTCACTCTCATCATCATCATCTCCCTATCTTTTGTTTTTTTTGAACAGGATGGATATCTTTACTTATTTACTTTCTCTTTTCCAGACACGCTCCCGCTCTTGTATTTTGTGTACAGTACAAACCTTCACCCAAAGCCAATACAAATATTTGTAAACTTTTTGGTGAGACGACGACCCATCACAAGTCTGAATCAAACATTGAACATTTTTAGGAGCCAGAGGGAGAAGAAGAAGAGATGAAATCTGAACTCGAGTAATCATCAAAATTGTCAACTGGAGTCTGGAATTGTGGAAAGTTTCGTTGTCCTTCTTTTTTTTATAAGTTGTGAAAGAATTGTACAAACTGTACAAAATGTTTGACAAAAAAAGTTTGTACATTTAGTCATGCATCCAATTTTTAATTTTTGACAAAGCAAAAAAATGCCCATTTTTTGAAAAATTGTTTTGTGTTACTTCAACTTGAAATAAGAGTGACAAAATGCTATTCAAAATAGCTAAATGTATTTAAAAAATGGGTACTTGTGCTTATGATCTTTCCTTTCATGTGATGAAGGTAGTTTAGCGAAAAAAGTAAAAATGTAGGAATATGCCCTGCACATGGATTTTAATTGGATAGTTAGGTGGTAATTGTTAAAAATTTAATACATGTGTATTAATATTACAAGAATGAAGCTAACCTTGGAAAATTTAAACACAAAAAATTGCTCAAGGCATTTTTTCCTCTTCTTTTCATTACTGAAAATTTAAGGAGGTACAAACCAGTCACTCTCACTCTCTCTTGCTCTCTCGCGATGCATAAAATGAAAAGTAAATATCATATTATCATGTGGATGCCGTAGGTACGAAGACTTGACGACAAGAAGAGAGAGATCAGTAGAAAATGAAGAGATAAAGAAGCTGGTAGTTACAAAATAGTGGAGATCCATGTTTTTAATGTTTAGGAGATTGTTTTAATATTAATAATCGTCAGATAAAGGTATGTACAATGTCCTCTATCTCCCCACAGGCATTTTAAATGGAATTACATGTTATTCATAAAATGAAATATGCTCTTGGTGGTTTTCCACAGCTATTTCATATTATTTTGTCTTTCCTTTTAAAAAAGACTCACGATCAGTCAAATAATTTGGGTAGAGGCTGCACAGAAAATTATTATTAAAATATTTATGATAGAAAGGACACTTTTTTGGAGAGAGAGACAAGGAATTTTTCTTTTTTTTTGGTTCATGGAAAAATTAAAAGTCATAACCCAGAATTCAGACGAAAGAAAGATGATGATCTTCTCTCTTTTCTAATGTACATAATATTACACTTTATATTATGGGTATCAAGGGAGACTTGTAGACAATGAAAAAAAGGAGGAACAACAAATGAAAAATAGTTGAATACATGTTTGTTAGTAATTTTATACTTTCTGCATTGTTTTCAGCTGTTTATTTATTTTTTTGCATGTCACATGACTCGATGCATTGAGTCATTGTAGGAGAGAGAAAATAATTATAAATATATTTATATTTTCATTTTTATTGCTATATAGGAATAGATTTCGGTCCAATTTTTTTTTCTTGTAGATTGTCTGTATTGTAAGTCTATAAAAATAAACTGAGATTCAGGTTTCTATTGAAATGATGGAATACAGAATGGCTTCCCGGGTATTTTATTTTCATCATTTTTTTTGCCTATCAAAGTAAACTTTTTTTTTTGATACATAAGAGGAAGAGAACAGATATATACATTTTGTAGGAATGGAATGTCAAAGAACTTTAAGAAGACATTCAATTTATTATTTTTTTGAAGGGGACAAAGATACAAGAGATAAAAATAAGAAAAAAACATGGGGGAGAGGAAACTATTAGGATATTGTGCAAGAATTTCTCTATTTTTTGTGTAGCCACCTACGCATCACAATCATATTTGATATGACAGTGACAACAGAAAAATGACAATGGGAATCAATATATTTTTTTAGTGTATCTAGACACGTGTATGTATTTTATGTAATAATTTGTAGTGGGGGAGGAAAAATAAATTAAATGGAAGAACCCAAAAGTACTAGAGAGATTTTTTTTATTAGAACATGACATTTTAATCAAAGGCTATTAAACTAAAAACTCTGTCTCTTTTGCGGTTAAGACTTAACCGCATTTCAAAAGATATCGTTACTTGGAATCATCATCATGTACATACAATAGAATTTCTACCTTGATCAAAATGGACTGGGTGACCCCTTAGTTGTAGAAAATAATTAAAGTTGTAACCAGCTAAGTTACAATTGAAGCGGTCAGATGAACTTTCTCTTGGACAAGAAATTGAAAATAGGTGTATAGCTGTCAAAATAATTGTGGGATTGAATTATTATTGTTAGAGGTTGAATGAGACATTTAAAAATAATGTTGAATGTTGATTTTAAATTAATTTTATACAAATACTTGAGGTACTCATTGTAAATTACAGTGATACATATTCAACCTTGGGGATATAAGTACTTTGAAGACGAACGTGGACGTGAGGGATTTTATTTTTTTTGAAAAACCTCAAATTAGATTCAAAAGTTCGTGGAACCGGAGGGTTTAATTATAATTAATTATGTGTTGAGTAAAGTTTTTTAAAATTTTGACACATGAATAATGAGACTATTTTAAGTCCCTTTTAGAAGTTATGTCAATTTATCAGATGGGGATACGATTTAGCCGGCTGCTGAAATTGTATACCATAGAATACCATCTGTGTGAACTGTGAACTAACATCTACGTTTGGGCAAGGCAAATATTAGACGACTGATAAAAAATATTAAAATACTAGGATCATTTTGGAAATTACTACTAATAAAGTTCCAATCTAGACTGATTAATTAAAACTGTTCCTGTCAATCGCTTACCTACACAAACAGGGATGGGTATTCAAGATATACAAGTAGGTTATTTATTGTTAATTTGAATCGGCAAATTTTTTTTATTTTTTATTTTTACACTTAATTATTGTAAAATATTAAATGAACCGTGTACTACAATATGACATTTATAGTTCCATATACTACAAAACATCCCGGATGCTACCCAGGTAGTTGACCTTCTCAAGTTGGCCAGGGAGAGATCCAGACGAGATGGGAAACTGAAATTGGTTGTGGATGGAGAGTCTTGTCTTGACCGTCTATACGGCGGTTATTTTCCAGGTAATAAATACTTTTTACATTTTATAAATAAGATCGTTAAGACAAATAATTTTTATAAATAATGTTTTCTATTTGATTGGGTAGATTGGGTATGTGGAGGCCAGTTTGACAAAATGGTAATTTTGAACATATTTTGTATTTGAACTGTGACCTTTTCAAATGTTTTTTTTTCATGGAAAAGTATGGTGTCTATAAATTAACATTGTTCATTATATTCATCATCATGTTCTATGATAACTCTACATTATTGTTTACCTAAAAGATTTATAAATTGATTTGTATTCTTTCCTACAGTTTCAATTTCTTACCAACTTTTCACATGTTGTTCAAAATTCCAATTTGGATCTAGGTAACATACAATCATTTTTTTTAAATTTCGTTCATTAAGTATACATATTCGAAACTATACATGTACAATCTAATTATGTAAATTATTATGATGTTTATCACAGTGGTGTTCTTTAACGGAACTGTTGAGTCTGATCGGTAAGTACATACAATAAACTTTGATGTACAGGGTGGCACATAACCTTTTGCACCCTCCTACAGCCTAAACTACAGGCACTAGAAAAAATCCAAAAATACAGTTTTGTAAAGCTTTCAATTCTACATCTAGCCC
>JAQIVZ010003588.1:0-13248 GCA_034700945.1 Arrhopalites spinosus
AGAGCACTTTTTGGGGTAGGCACTTATTGGAAGTAGGCCCTTATTAACTAAAATTCAACTCGGGGTAGGCCCTTGTAAAAGGTAGGCGGTTGTTGGAGCATAGGGGCTTATTGGAAGTTTTACAGTAATCAATAAGACAAGAATTGAGCACGCATGCAATTATAATTATAAGAACATCTTATGACAACATTTTGAGACTAAAAAAAGTTTAAGGTCATGTGATTTCGAGCTCAAATCATTGTCTGGGGTCAAGTTGTAAACCAAATTGCCTAAAAATTTCCACAAATTTTGACACTCCAAAGGATAATTTAAATTTAGAACAAAGAAACTCTTGAAGCACAGATCAAAAGTGGGGATTCTGTTTCAATTAATCTTCTTTCAATCATGACGAATGACTGACCCACTGTAAGGTCGGTTTCATTTCCGAGCAGTAAAACAAATGGCTGGTTTTTTTGTCCTTGGAAGATGTTAGCTGGGCCAAGTCAACGGAACTCTATAATAATACAATGAATTTGGTAATTTCGTATTCTTTTAGTCGGAAAATAATGGCATCATTCCAAATATGACTTTCCCAATAATTATTACCTTTTGATAGTCAAAAAAGTAGTTACTGCACACTTTTCCGGTTATTAGTGCCGTCACCCTTTTTTGTCCCATCATTATAATTGTGAACCACCCACCAAGTACGTAAGGCAGCATCATCAATGCAGCCAAATTGACATTATCTGAAAATATTACACAAAATGCGAAATAATATTCTATTAAATGTTTTTATGAGTATAAAATGTTTCCTTAATAAATCCTCGTAAGTCACATTAATCATAAAAATAATTACCAGTAGTGGAAGAGACAAAAGAGATGTTGGGAATTTGAGAAACATTCTTTTCCTTCATATTGCAATACTGTATAATCTTCTGGCTAACAGCAGGCCAAATATCTACCAAACTTCTTGTAGTCTGGCTCAAATCAAAAAATCAGCCGTGAGCTATATAATTTCAAAAAACAGTTGTAATGGGAAATTATTATAATATACAATTGTGTGCCAACTCAGATTGTACAGTCTCTCATTTCTGTACACATTTATTAATTCACGATAATTGAAATGGAGGACTATTTTTGAAAGCGGATTGAGTCGTACCAAACTCGATGATTCAGTCTCGGCCATTCGATTAAAACATTCTGCAAATTTTGAGAACCTTCACATTCTTTTCGTCGAAGAGGCAGTGAATTTTTCATCAATTCTCTTATCTTTGTTGGTGTTAGTTGATCCTCCTTGAGACATCGTTTTTGCTCAATCATTTCATCTTCGGTAAAGCCAGCCTTTACTACGACGGGGGCCACAGGACCACAGGAACCACTGTTGACAAACCAAACCAAACATAATAATAATTGAATGTAAATAGAAAAGTCAAAATTTTTAATTCTTAGAAAGGCCTCGCACCGGACTTTTTCAGTGATTTTTTGTAGTCCACACTGCTGCGACGAATATATTTGAGACGATTTACAAAATAACCAGTAGCCTCTTTTTTGGAGTTATGTTGCTACAATGTTTCCTATGAAAACGTGAAATTGTAGCAAGCCCATATTTTACAAAACATTTAGCAGATTGAAATAAAAAATACTTGTGACTATTCAAAATTACAGAATTCATTAATATGAAATAAGCATACAATGTTAATTGACGGAATTGCATCTGCCAAAGCTGTGGCCCATTCTTGGAGTATATCACTTCCAGGTCTAGAATTTATAAAAAGTTCTCATTATATAAATTTGGTTGTTTTGCATTTGTATAATTTTAAGATTTAATTTCAAAAATAGACATTCTTGTCGTTGCTCACAAGTATCCATGATTCTCTTTCAGCTTTTCAACAACAAATCGCAAGATAATGTTTTTTGATTTTGAAGGCATGGCCACAGCAACGAGGTTACTCATACCGGCCAAATTGAGCATTTCTAAAATATTCTGAAACAGAATTGTTATCAAGTTACAACCTACGTCTTGTCAAAATATAAAAAATTAGCATCACAAACTACTGAGCATTGTTATCACTGATCGATTGAAGTCAACATTTTGATCCGACGAAACGAGGCTCTCTTTTACCAAGACATAGGATGTGGTTGTCTGTGCAATAAAAAAAATAGTGACAAATATTGAAGTACAAGGTTTTCAATCAGAACTTTTTAATTCAAAGGCACAAAAATGTACAACTCATTGTCAGATAAATTCTCGTTACAATGTATTTTATAAGGATATTCGTATTCCCTTGGAACTAGCATTATATTCACACAATTTTCATATCTTACTTTATATGCACAATAATGGTCAGAAAATTTGACGGTAATTATCTTATCATAAATTACAAACGTCCCACTCTCACTTTTTGCAACCGTATTTACCCTTGCAAAAACTGGATATTGCGATGACCAACTTAAAATACTGTACCTGGCTTCAACTCAAAATTACAAACATTGATTGAACTAAGCAATGAAACAGACTCGACATCATAACTTCCCATTAATAAAAAAACCTCTCGTATTTATGACCTCGTACCTTCACATGCTTGCTAATTACTTAAGTAAGGTCTCTACGGCTCAATAGTTGTGATTGCATAGTATATGCAAAGTTTATCATAAATTGTTGAGCTACAGATTTCGTAATATTTTTGAATGATCCGACATTTTTGGCGATAATTTCTGATAATTGATTTTTGGATTCAAATCTCATAGACCAAAACAGTTTCAATGGCCCTACTTGATCCATTAAGTGAGGGTAGTGGGTCATGAAATGATGCTTTGGTTTTAAAGCTCGTCCACTCAATTCTTTGTATAAAGTATGATGCTGCTCAATCAGATCACCAAGGTCAGTCACATCGGTTTTAGTAAAAGATGGGGACAGAATTATTCGCAAAATTTTGAGCATCAAAAGTAGCAGTATCCAGTATGGATCATTTTCGGTGAAACAGTCACCAAATAATAATGGGAAAAAAATAAATAAACAATGGGACTCGGAAGGGGACAATCGTAGTTCGACCTTAGTATGACTGACTGACGGTGGCTTGGGTTTAGAACCTGCCAGTGGCCCATAATTAAAATTTTTAATTCTAATTTGGATATTGTCTATTGACATTTTACGTACGTTTACTAAATGCGTAAAAACAAGTTCCATATCCCATTTTATCGTTCCTTCGTACATGTCATGCATAATATCAGGGCAAAAATTTTTGTAGCATGATAATTCGAAATTTTATTAAATATTGAATCAAATTTGAGACCAGTTAATGAAAAATTAGATAGACTCTAATCGCTATCGTAATTGGCTTTTGTCCGCTGCAATTTTGTATTGACCGTGCAGAATGTCTGGATGTCGGCTTTTTGCATTTTACAGTACCGACAATAATAATTAGCAGAGAAGCTTTCAGAAAATCCTAGCAATGTTTGAATGCCTAATTTATCCCCTGTCAGTTGTGGAAATCGAACGGCTAAGTGATGGGTCTCATTCTTATAATTTACTGTAATCCCATGACTGTACAAGTCTGTTAAATCGTTAACTACCTTAGCGAAGGAACAATTAACTCCATACAATTTGACATAGGCGTACTTTATAGCTTGAACGAAATAGATATTTTCCACCTTTGAACTCATGAAGGTCGGAAAGTTTAATACGCTGAAATACATCATGCCCATTTTATGCTTCCCTGAGCTACTTCCAAGAGGATTGCACAATTCTACATCATTATAGTACAACAAAATATTAACAACAAGATGCTCTTGATTTGTATTTTAAAAATACGCCCCATTTCAAAAACTTGCAAAATATTGGTGACCTTTGACATTATTTGCTGACAGGACTTACTCAACAAAATTTTCATTTTGAAAAAGAGTTGACAACGTTTGTATAATCGAAACAAAGTACGCCGAATGCGTTTCTTGAACCTGTCGCAAACTTCCACCCACACTCATTGCAGTCCACAGTTGGTCCTCTGTTAAGATTAATTTTCAGTAGCTTAATGTACAAATTGTTTTGAGTGAAATATTTCTCTAATTTCCATCTACTATCTAAATTTGTAAAAGGGCGGAAAGCACCAGATGGAATTATTTCCATTATTTTGGGTGGAAATGTTTCATGCAACGATTGCTTAATTGATTCTGTCACTTCATTCATGGAATCGATGATATACTGCAGTGTAGAGTATGGAATTTTACCGTTGGATAAAAACCTGCATAATAATCTAGAAGCCGCAACTTCGGGACTGGCTTCAGCATCACAACTTGTAGTATTTGAGATTAAATTTGCATGATCATTATTATTATTGATATTCAAAATCTCAGTCTGCTGGTCAAAAAAATTCGGGTTATTAATAACAATATTCCCTGGTTAGCTGACTCACTACATTGTCATGTTTCTTTTTCCACTTTTCTATTGCACATTTTTCAACATGTTATAGAAAAGATCTAAAGAGATTAAATTCTAAGTAACATGTCATGCATTTCCAATATTTGGAATGCCTACTTAAATTGTGAATAAATTTCAAATGGTCCCAAAATGTTTCAAAACTAGAAAAATACATGAGACACCTTAAGCATTGCATTTTGCTTACATTTACAAACGAATTCTTCGTAGATTCGAATTCATTTTACGAGGTTGAACTTTGTTTATTTACTTGCACAGGCACAGTGAATGGCAAATCTGGCTTTGAATTCAGAGTAGGTGAACATTCTCCTGCTTCTACTTGCTTCAGCGAGTCAATAAAAGAAGAATCTTGATTTGAGGCTCAATTTTACCAGGGATTATAATATTCAAGAAATCTCCAGTCAAATTCATGAACGATGACTCGTCTATTTCACAATCTAAGCATCATTCATTCTTCAAAGACTATCACAGATTTATACTCATTAAAATGTAGCTACAAATTATAATTTGTAGCTACATTAAGAAGTACCATTAAATTGTTGTAGATACTGCCCACATCCACATTCGTTTAATTTGTCAAGAACAAATGAACCCATGTCAATAGTACCTATGGGAATCAAAGACAAAAATTGTGATCTTAAGAATATAAAGCGTGGCCACAAAAATAATTTTATGGGTAGAATAAATCTAGCCAATTTCAAACCACTTTATGATAAATGATAATAGGCATTATTGATTTAATTGTGATTCAAAATGCCTTTGCTAATTTTACCTGCAAAGAAGAACCTTTAAACATGAGTTTTTTCGGATCCTGGAAGACGAACACATGGGCTAATTTTCTGATACACAGATTCAGAAGAAAACGAAGATTCAAAGTCACCAGTTTAATTTGAAAAATTCTTTATCTTTTCTGTAAGACAATGTGAATTAAAATTGTAGTTATTAACAAAAAATAATTCTTTAAACTTTTAGCTGACCGCCAAATCACTAGGATGACTCCCTTTCGAGTAAATTTTACTCTGTGGTAGTATGAAATGTACACTAACAAATAGGAAAAAAAATTTAAACTTAGAAGAGTGACCGTTCACTCTTTGTGGGATAAATAATTTTTACACCTTTAATGGGGTTAAATTTACTCTATACGGGTTAAACATGACATTTTTTTTCTCCTTAAAAGAGTGAAATGCTATTCACACTTTTCAAATTCTCAAATATTTTTAGAGTGTGAGCCGAAATGAGCCGTCCATAAAAAAAATGTAAAAAATTGCATTGTAAAAAAAAATATTTTAAAATATCAAACAGCCGAAACGACATTTAATTAGTCTAATGAATCCATGTGATGCAATAATAATGCTTCAGTAGCTTTCGTGGCGATAATTTCAAAAAATGAGCCGAGGCGAAAAGAACCGTGAGCCGAAACGGGCCGAGTGGGTCTGCTCAATTGGAAAGCGGAGCCGATGAGAAGCCTGAAGCCATAAAGCAAGGTTATCTGCTGTCTATTGAAGTGTACAATTTTAACTTGGCAAATAAATGTAAATTAAATAATTTTTCAGTCTCAAAATTCAAAAGTTTGATGTTAATCAAAAATTATGAAATTAATTAGAATATCTCAATTCCACTAGAAATTTTAATTGAATGAGTCTAATTTAGAATCGTTCAAAGGAGATAAATTTTTTCTCCCAATTTTTCATCAAATGCACACCCACTAAAGTACTAGTTTAATTGACAATAAATGTTTTTTTTATCCTCTTCAACTACACATTCCTTTATGAAGGGTGACAGGGTAAATTTTACTGTGCAAACAATTGACAAGGACCATCCCCCAGAGTCCAGCCCCATCAAAGATTAAATTAATTGGTCTCTCTCCACTTGGACTAAATGGCCAAATTCAAATAATTTTTTTTCAATGACCATGAAATTTGTGACGTCCAATAATTCCTCCACAAAAATGGCAACTTGAATCGTTCATTGAAATGTACAAGTGTTCTAAAGTCTGCCTTCACATTTTGAACAACACGAGTGAATTCCAAGTGCTCCCGCGGCTATTTCAAAATTTGTCTTTCCCAATAGTAACGTGTGTTGAAAAGTGGACTCCCCTTCCCCCTGCCAATAATTTGAGTGCAATTGATTTGAGTAAATATTCGGACAATTACAAAATCCATTTTCTAGTTCAAGAAGCCACAATTAATTCTACAAGTGTCCTCTGTTCTATTTCCCATTTTTCAAAACAAAATTTAACCAATTTATTCCATGATACAATAATTTCTCTTAACAGTGGTAGTGAGGTTTCAGTTCAGAAATTTCTACAAGAAACATTCCCGTTGTGCTTCACCCCCTCAAACCTTCTAAAAATGTCCCTTAATTTTTTGGAAATATTTCTTTTTGGCCACATAATTCCATTTTTTGAAATGTCTTCTTTTGGCCTCAGAATATCTTTTTTTGGCCACCGCATGTCTCATTTTGGCCACAGGTTCTAAAATAACTACCAAATCTATAATACGAATTTTTTATGAAATTATGTCGGACAATAATGAACTTTTATGAACAAATTAACCACAAACACGACCAACAAATTTTCCCACAATGACAAAAATAAATTTATGCATAGAAAATTAAGACTTTCTCACATGACACTCAACAAATGACATTTTTTATCATTTAAAATAAATGATGGTGATTCCTGCTCAGCAAAGGGAA
Organism: Arrhopalites spinosus; assembly: GCA_034700945.1. NCBI lineage: Eukaryota > Metazoa > Arthropoda > Collembola > Symphypleona > Arrhopalitidae > Arrhopalites > Arrhopalites spinosus. The sequence goes on from JAQIVZ010003588.1 coordinate 7,109, forward strand.
TGTACAAAAAAATGTTGTGTACTCGGTGCTGTTGGAGGAGAAGCAGGTCCCGGTTTTTGGTTGTTGTGTAGATTATTAGCATAACCATTAGACGCTGGACCCTTTTTTTGTTCCGAGCTTGAACTGGTCTATCGAATTTAATATTTAAACAAAATTAGTTGACATCTGGTATACCCCCAATGAGATTGAGAATGGACTCACCTAATGGGTTGGTCTGCCACAGGGTTCTCTATCTCCCGGGAGAAATGGATTTTCTGTTGCACACCGGGAGTTACACACTACCAGGAATTAGAGAATTTTTAGTCTCAAAATTAAAAGTCATTTGACGTGTTGTTGCATCTCATGAAAATATTAATTTAGTACGAATTTTGAGACAATGATACAAATTCAATAGTGAAACGAGTTAATATTGACTACATTTCCAATTGTGACCATTTTACTGCACAAAGTACAACCTTTTTGGGTTTATTATTGTGGCGGGTAGGTTATAAAAATAAAATTTTATCTATCTCCCGGTAAAAATTCGGGTGGGAGATACACAATTTCTCCCGGAGGGCGAACCCTGGTCTGCCAAGTTTTTTCCCCTGTATTTGTGTCTAAAAGCTGGGCTCCTTACAAAAGTTCAATCCAAAATGAAAATATGACTAAGAGGAAGGTTAGCCATGCCACAAGTACAAAAATTGAAAAACTTTGAAAAACAAGCATTTTTTCAAAAGTTAAAATAAAGGGCATTTCCAGAAAACAATGAATTCCATTCATTTTAGAACATTGTTCTTGGACGAGCCTCAGGGGTTCACAAATATTGGCGCTACCTTAGGCCATTTTTATAATTCTGGGTATTACGGATTAACAATTGCTATCTCTATTTTCATTATTATATTTTCACATATGCTTAAAGCTTAGAGTTTCTAAGCTTACAATAAACAATAGATTGTGGCCAAAACAAGATAATCTGTGGCCAAAAAAAACAGCCTTAATTTAATTACCCTCATCCCTCCAACCAAATGTTGACCCATGAATAAGATCATGACTTGACCCTGAGCTAGAAGATGTCCTTTGACCCCTGTAGACATTGTTTCCAAACCCTATTTCAAAATTTGACTCATGACCTTTATCAAAAGCCGATCCATGTCCACTAACATTTGGCCCATGGCTCCCAAAGAGTCTTGGATGTCGGGCAGTATGAGAAATGGGTCCACTGTTCCCATCAAAACCACTCCTATTCGTCTCATTTTCAAAACAGTTTGTCAAAGGATGAGTTTGGGGCAAATGACCTGTACGATGAATGTTTTGCACTTCATGATGTCCTTTTAAAATAGAATAAATGTAAATTTTCGTCATATCAATACCATGATATAAACGAGGGGGGAGGGGGGTTAGCTCCACCCATACCGTCAAACTCCATACACAATACCTACTCTTTTGATTACAATTAAGTTTAAAATTAGTTGCCTTCAACCTCCCTAAAATATTTCAATACTGAAACGTCCCGCCTTTCATGGACTTTCAAAAAATGTAACTCTCATGTCACTCGGTGTTGTGGAAGGTCACGTCAAAGGGAACCAAAGTTGAGAAAATTGAAATTTTCGATTAAATATTTTAAAAAGTATTTTAAAGGTAAACTCCCTCTCATTTATGTCATGGTTTTGACATGACGGAAATTTAAATTAAATATAAATCACATTAATTGAAATAAATTGAACATGGTCCATATATTTAAATTCAAAATCAATTACCTCTAGTATTTAATGATCGATCGACATCCGATTGGCTGACATCATTAGTTTGATGATAATTTATTGATGACAACTGACTTGAATTAATCCCCCTGGTATCAGACAATCCATCATACAAGGACACGTATTAATAATGGCAGAAAATGAGTTATTATCGTCTCTCTGAAGCTGCTCCGCCATTTTAAAACACAAGTAGGAAAAATGAAAATCAAAGCAAGGGCAAAAAAATAAATCAAAAAAATGTCGAGATGAGAATGTGGTAGTGTGATAGCAGAAAAGTCAAATGTTCGCAAGTGAAGGAGATCCTTGTGCGTGAGCCTTCAAAGGTCTGGTTCATGTCGTTGGCCCAAAGGCAAAATTGTCTGTGTTACATTGTATGCATGGCATATGGACCACTTTGCTTTTGTGTCCGGGATCTAGGAACACGTGAGAATTAATCCCGTCCAAGACAAAGGCTCATGTTTTCATCCGTTTTAGAAAGAAGGATTTAGACAATCAGATTATTTTTAAAAATAGAAGGATTAAAAAGTACCTACCAAAATTCCCAGAATGTCTGGAGAATATTTTACAAGGGTCACATATACTCAATACTTTCCTTGTGCATTCATAATCATCAGGCTAATTTTAGTATTTTGTCCATTGTAGTCCAAACAATACCCCAAAAGGGTAAAATGAAAACAGGAACTTGTTCTGATGTCCAACAAAATTAAAGTTGAAATATTTCTATGATCTTTACCGACAAGATAAAAAACGACTTGCCTGTACAGACAAGTTTATATTTAAAATAAATGAATATAGGCATCTTTGTCATAGCAGGACCAAGTAAGAATTTTTATCTAATCCGTTGTACTGTTTATTTTAGCAAGGAACATGAACCAGTAGCATGAGCACAATCTTTTGAAATTTGCCATCGACACGTTAGATTGGTCTTTAAAGGAATTGACCTCGGCTGAGCCACAAATTGATTGGGTCATATTCAAGGCTGAGTCGGCCATTACTACACTGGCTATCGCCCTTGAGCATACTGCTGTCCCACTGCCGTCAATTAATGTCTCGATTACTCATCTAGACAAAGTTGTCGACTCTATCTTGAAAATTGAAGAATTTCGACAATTATCATCTAAACATGGGCGTCCTCGACTCAACTTGCAAAAGAAAGACTGGAATATTTGTTATCATTAAATTTTAAAGTACCAGACATTTCATTGATGTTCTCTGTTTCTCGGCGGACAATATTTAATCGCTTTCATGAGTATGGCCTTTCAGTAAGTTAACTACATTATCGCATGTTGACAACAAAAATGTGTCTAAAATAGTTTTTTCATTTACATTTAATTTTTTAGGTAAGTCAAACATACTCAGTTATCAGTGATGAGGAACTGAATAACATTATTGAAAAAAAACTCCTGGAATTGCCAACTACGGGATACAAACGAATGAAAGATCACCTTTTAGCATCCGGAGTAAAGGTGACTGAGTACAGGGTCCGAGAGTTCATGCGCATAGTCGATTCTTCTGGAGTACTGGAACGGACTCGCCTAGATGGCGCCGTTAAAAGAAGAATTTACACTGTGCCCTACAGCAATTTTATTTGGCACATTGATGGCCACCACAAGCTGATAAGGTACCTTTTCAAAAGTGGTCTCTCATGAATTGATTATGAAAGTCGCATTTAATTAATTAACTGTCAGTTTAGTTGTCAATTTTAAAAAACAGTGACCATATTTCTTGTGGTGGTCAGGTGGAAGATAATCGTTCGAGCTGGCATTGATGGGTACAGTAGATGCATCACATATATCGAGGCTACTGGGAACAACAGGGCAGATACCCATTTAAGGGCATTTTTGCGGGGTGTCCATTTGTATGGAGTGCCACTTCATTGTCGAAGCGATAAAGGTAATTCGGAAAACTTTTTGTGGGGTCCGTCCGTCCCATAAATTTGAGCATTGTTAAGTTTGCCTAATTTTAATTTTATTGGAAGGAGGGGAAAATGTTGACATTGCAAAATTTATGATTGCCACGCGTGGAGCTGGACGTCGAAGTCATATTTGTGGCAGGAGCGTCCACAACCAACGGTGAGAAATGATTTGAGAGATAATAATTAATTTTTAATTAATTAATTTTTAATTAATTAATTTTTGTAGAACTGTTTTATATAAAGCCCGTTTTTGTGGAATTGAACGCGTTTATGGCGGGACGTTTTCTATGGTTATTTAGCGTTCTACTACAACATGATCGGATCTATGGAACAGGCAGGATTATTGGACGTGGACAATATTCGTCACTTAATTGTTCTCCACAGAATATTTCTACCCCGAATTAATCGGAGCTTAGACCAATTTTGTAACGGATGGAACATGCATCCTCTGTCCGGCGTTGGGAACTATAGTCCAGTACAACTTTTTGTAAGGAACTTGCCACCTTCAGAAGTGGACATTTTGCCCCAACACATGGTAAAATTAATGTTAATGATTTTTACGCAAGCAAAAAAAAGTCACATAAATAATTGCCAAGTCTAATGGAAACGAATTTTAACATAAAATATCGTCATCAGTTTTGTATTTTGTCAACATGAATCGACAATTCTCAAAACAATTCTAATGTATGCGTGTTAACATTGTAAAAACATTTAAATAAACGTATTCTTATAATATTAGGACGATGCAGACGTTTATTTAGATGAAATGGACCAGCTAGGAATTTTCAATAATATACCAGAACCTTTGTTGAATAATACCTGTAGTAATTTAGATTTATCAGACCTTGAACTCGAAGCGATTAACCATATTGACCCATTGGCCGAATCTCAAAATTACGGCTGCGACATTTTTATGGCAGCCTTCAATGCTTAGCATAATGTACTTACACATTTCTGGGCAATATTTAAGTTTAGTTGTGATGAATGTGCATTATTTTTAACCTTTACAAATTGTCATTTATTTATTCTTGAAAAGCTTGCCATAATTTGTAATTAATTACTGAATATATGTAAATTGACCACCAAAATAATATCTGACTGACAATGGTCACTACTTTTCATCGTATTTCAGTCCAAGCTGGAATAAACTTTTTTAGTCAGAATTAATTGTAATTTGATTAGCATAATGATACAATTTAAGCATTAACAACAACTGAGGGGTTTGGAGAAAAAAGTGGCCGTAAAAAATTATTGGGGACTTTTCTGGATGAATTTTTTTGTTAGGGCCACGTTTTCCTCCAAGCCCCTCAATTATACCAGGTCATTGGAAAAGTTAATTAGTAATTAGTTAAGTGGACACACTCCTTGGGCCCATGTGGTCTGAGTTTCAAAAATACGATTTTCTGTTGGGGTTTCTACCACATGAGGCCAGAACAATGATATGGAGCATGTACTGACGAATTAATTGGGATGCTCCACAGCCATTAAAATTCTCATAATACAATAATTATCATCATGTTTTTGAAGACACTTTATGTGGCTTAAAAATGATTTGAACAGAAACGAGCGAGTCCCGGCTGAAACCAGCGGAGCCCAGCTCGTTCTCGCCGGAAACCGGCGAATACGGGACGAGTCGAGTCCGAAGCCGACATTTTGCACCAATGCCCCCTCATAAAAAGAGCCGAATCCAAAATGAGCCGAAATGAGCCGTCTGTGAAAACATTGTAAGAAATTATACAAAAAAAAAATATTTTAAAATACCAAACAGCCGAAACGACATATAATTAGTCTAAATGAATCCATGTGATGCAATAATAATGCTTTTGTAGCTTTCGGGGCGGAAATTTCAAAAAAGAGCCGACGGCTAATCGGCTCATTGAGCCGAGAGCCGAAAAGAGCCGAAAAGAGCCGAATTCAAAATGAGCCGTGAGCCGAAACGAGCCGAGAGGGTCGGCTCATTTCGGCTCGGTTCATTCAAAGAGCCGAGCCGATGAGAAGTCTTAACCTGAACGGAGCTGATGGAATTGTCGGCTATTATTGTGTATAAGAATGGAGCCAGAACCACGGGAATGTGCTCGCAAGTCACGTCGGTTGTCTGGTACTTGGGCGTGGTTTCAAATGACCCTTCAAAAATTCCGAAGAAAAGGTCAATGGTGGCGGGTATTCTTGACTTCGCGGAACTAATGCGCAACTTTCAACTGGAAGGTGAAGTTTTCGACTCTGATGACGACAAAGATGCCGATGAACCAAGCGGGTCAGCTGAGAATCGTGACAATCTTGGTCAGGTGGCTCAAAGTAGCGGCAGAAGTCAGCGTGATCAAACTCGGGGAAGAAATCAACGTGGTCAAACTCGTGGAAGAGGCCGGGGGGGGGGAGGGGGTCAGGGCCCGGATGCGTATTTTCAAACCTCACAGTGGAAACGGCACCTTGTAATTTTTTTTGATTTTTTGACCATTTTGAACATTTCTACTAGGGGTAAAAATTAA
>JAQIVZ010003589.1:0-13242 GCA_034700945.1 Arrhopalites spinosus
CCAAAATGAATTTGCACCTTCCTGGATTGGATTTTCGGTTGTTTTGAAATTTTATTTTTAGAAATTTCAAACAGTGAAACAGTGACCAAAAGCTTCGAAACTTTTCAAGTAGGCATAAAATTCATTGGGCTACAACATCTAGTTTTTACTTTTGTCAAAAAAAATTTTTAAAAACCATTTTGAATTTTTTTCACAAAAGATCAAAATTGTTTTGACCTTTTTTCAAAATTTAATTACGTCAACACCCTGTGGTCTGGGTCAATGAAAGTAGGGGGGGCTAGATGTAGAATTGAAAGCTCTACAAAGCTATAATTTTGGATTTTTTCTGATGGTTGTAGTTTAGGCTGTAGGGGGGGGGAAGCAAGAGGTTATGTGGGACCCTGTACAACGAGTGAATATTTAGAACTTTAAACTCGTCTACGCTAAGTCGACAAATTTTCCATTAAACGGAGTTAAACTATTAAATTTTCAAAAAAAGGAAAATAATAAATAATTTTAATATAATTACTATACGTATAATTTAAAATTTAAACATAACCCTGCAATTAAAATGTGTCTATCTAAAAGTAATTGAAAGTCCCGCGACGTGTGTGAGGACAAAATGAATGTAAATTGGGGTCGAAATTCGTTCCAGAATATGAAACGAGCCCACTTTCACTCCCAACATGGGAATAGCCCTCACTTGTCTCATCATTAAATGTCGTACCTCTACCAAATTGACATTATTGACCCCAACCCGCATCCCCTGTATCAGCACCTCCATATTCCGGGGTATCGCGAAAGCTGAAAAATTGTTAAATATTTACAATTAACTGTAATTAATTATTTATTGTCATCTACTAATTAAATAACAGGACTCACCTCTGCCATAAATGACAGCAAAACAAACATTCATGTCAAAAAACACAATGGCACAATAGATGGCGGTAAAAACGTGACTGTAGAGTAAGCTCAGAGTGAAAACCCCACTAAAAATACTGAGAGACATGCACAAAATTTTGAAGGCGAAAATGACGTCACAGAAGCAATCATTGAACAAATGAATGTACGCGTACAATTCTCGAATCCTTTCAATTAACTTTACCAACTGTACACTGTCTCCCCCTACAATCCTACAAAACAAACTGTACTTAATTTAATTGCCCTCAAGTCAATTAAAATTATTACCTTGCACGCAAAATTAATGTCGAGAATGTCTCCTCCACTTTGAGAAAAAACAGAATTTGGAGTAAAAGATAAAAATAGCCCACATGCAAATAAAGCACAAAGAAACACGCCTCCAATGCATAGAAAATCCAGAAGATGGCCACGTTTTGAAAATTGGCGGGGAGAATTGAAAAAACAAAATAAATTCGACTCTCGTCCAACTCCTCTAAAATATTACAACCAGCGTAGCCGATGTGGCCACCATTATCAAGAGTGGTAGTGCCAACGCCAAGAGTTCGAGGCGGGTATATTCAAATTTTGAAAATTTCCGAGGTCTATTCACCCATGTCACTGCGAACAATTTTTAAATTACAAATTATTGATGTTCAAAATATTTAAATGTGAATTATAATTACCAGGTTTATCAAAGAGATGATTAAAGATTTTGAGAATTTCATCGGAATAAAGAAAGAAAATAATAAAACAGGACAGGTAAAAGGTCAACATCCCACCCACACTGAGAATTCGACTGACGAAATGGGTCAAAATTAAATATGACCCGAAGAATGAATCCACAACGCGTATTGTGACATACAGACAATGTAACACGCCCATCATGAACTCGACTTTCCATAAAAATACCCGCCATTTTGAGCGGGTAAGATTGATTCGTCCTGTAGCTTCTAAATTAATTGGGAGGATGTTGAGAATACAGAGAATTTTAATGGCAATTAAATTTGGCCAGTTTTCGTTTTTAGTCAACATTACAATTAGTTTCAAACAGAGGTTAAATTTCTCAAGGAGAGATACGTCAACTGTGACATTTCCCCGGGGTCATTGAAAATGATGACATAAAAATAATTTGTTCACGGGTGTTAATTAAACATCATCAAGTTTTGTTCTATCTATGGGCATATAATTTCAGTAATTATGATAAAATATAATCATATTCATAGTTATGATAAAACAATTTATTTTGGGACATTAAATTTATTTCAAATGAGCAATTAATTTTAGGATACGAAAATGTCGACACGTGCAGATTAAAAATTAAAAAAATAATTGCACTCACTTTAGTAGTGGCCTCGAAACAAATTGGGCTATTGCAATTAAATTAATTAACTCTTATGCCAACATTTTTGATTTCTCATCAATATTTGAATGGCTTGGCTTGACCTAACATTTGTATGAATTTAAATTAATTTTTCTATTTAGTATTCAAATATGATTTGTGGATTCAAACAGAATTTTTTTTTTTAAAAAAAATTAAATTTAAAGTCTTCAAGCCAAAAATTCAAACTTATGTTTAAAAAAACTGCCCAAGAGAAAAAATAATGCATGTTGGATGAATAATGATAAATGAGATCAATTAATTATGACAATTTGTTACCAAGATTTTAGACACAAAAATGATTTATTTTTGTTTGTTTAATTAATAAAAATAATTGGCTCACAATTTCAAGAAAGTCCACTTAACTTGACTTTAAAACAAGAAACAATAAAAAAATAAGTGATAATATTTGTATGATTTAAATTAGAATTAAAATGTAATAAAAAAATGATAAAAATAAAGGGAAAGGCAGAAAATGAGAGGGTGGAAGATTTATCCACGAGAACCCTGACGTTGAGGCGACGCGGGTCTCTGAGGAGAAGGGGAACGAGACCTCTGAGGAGTAGGATTCCGAGACCCGGAAGCGTTTGAGTCCGGATTGACACATGAGGTGACACCAATATGATTCATGGCGTTGCTATTTTCCTGGAAAGTTCTGAAACAACAGCATTCACCTCTTTCATTACACCAGCCAAACTGATATCTCGCACTTCGCGAATTTAGACATGCATTATCACATGACTCTGCTTGACAGTTGGTAGCCCATGGCTGGAACATCATTAATTAAATCATTAATTAAATTTAATCATTTTTTAATTCCATTTTTAATATTTTATTCCACAAACTACTTACGTTCGTATTTAAACTCATTGCCAAGTCCGTGACAACCATCAGCACAAAGAGTGACCTACATTTCAAAGTAAAAACAAAACATTTAACTGTTAATTAAATTATCTAAAGTCAAACTGTAATTTCTTACAATAAACTTGCTCCAGTCTTCATGGCGAATGAGGGTTAATGAAGGTTCTCGAGTAATATTTCAAGGGAGATGAGTTGAGAATGGACAGTTGAGGACTTGTGTGATTTTTTAAGTTGGAGGTGGGTCTTTTTATACTTTCTTGACTTCATTTTAGGACACTTGGGAAATTTCATTGACTTCCCCATAGACTAAAAAATTGTCTTAGTTGTCTATGGGGATCCCCCTTGGATACTTTTTTTCTATTTGCAGCACCAAGTCTCAGTAGGCCCTTTCTCTGGAATTCATTTCTAAAAAATATCATTTGAATGGATTAGTTTTTAAGGCTGGGGAAGTCCCTTGGAGAAAATTTCCCATGTAGGGGGAATCGCATCAAATTTGATCAAATTTTGGGGAATTCCCGTTCCCTGTTCCCTTAGATTGTTATAAGTGCACTTCCCTTAAGGGAAGTCTCACTAAAATTTATTTAAAAAAAGTTTTAATGGGGAAAATCCGAGAAAATAATTACAAGTTGCAGAAATGCAAAAAATTTTGCCATGTTATATTATTTTGAATTTAATGTGACAATTTATATAATAATTTCCTCCTTTAAATATCTCGCTCAATTAACTAATTTTCTTTAATTAATGAAAAGCGAGAATAAAGTTAGTAGAAATGGAGACGACAGTATCTAAATAAGTCAAAACAAGTCGTTCATCCACAAAGAAAAAAGATCCCATATTAATTCGAAGAGGTACACAACTCCTTTGAAATTCCCGGAACCATTTGGGCACCACCCTAAAATTATTCGCAGTCTTTAGTTCCCAAAATTCCAAAACAACAGTCGAGACTCTATACAACTGAGCGTACATCCTAATGATTTTAACCATAAGAACGGAAGTACCCAACCCCAAAATAAGAAATCGAAGGTGACATGTCGCCACCATCAAAAAAATGTTGATGGAAGCCGTCCATACTACCAAAACTTGTAAAAATAGGGGCCACATCGAGTAAACCTCCCGAAACAATTTTTGGAGTACTTCAAGTCTCCTGTACGTCCTCTTAAAAGTCTCACACGTGACATTGGAGTCCTTCATTAATTTTAGAAATGGGAGTGTCGAGGTCAGGTAAGTCATTGTGACAAAGGTGTGAAAATAAAAGAAATAAATATGAAACATTATCATGTACAAAACACAACAAAAGAGGGCACCCTTAACAAAAAATGGAAGGGTCTCGGGACTGGACAAAACGCTGGTGAGCACTTCCGGGTTGTTGGGACTCAAAAAAATGAGACTGGCACGACCCACACATGAGACACTATAAAGGAACATACATCCTTTAAGTACTTGCGCCAAACCATCTGAATTTATCACGTGACCTTGTGTCAATTCTAAATATGAGTTGATGACCACATTATGTTGTCCGTAGTGTTTGAGAGTGAGCCAGTGACTAAAGTTGAGTAAAATGGAGGAGATGAGGGTTAAAATTAAATTTATTTTGATGGTCGTCTCCACGTCCTTGTTGGGTAATATTTGAATTGCCCGCGTCACCAAAAATATTTCGAACATCAATATTAAAACGAGGGACAAGAATAATTTTAATTTGTACATTTTTGAGTCGTTAAAATAAACTTTGCTTCTATTTCCATTTGAAAAACTGTACGGACTAAAACCCCATTTGTAACTAAAGTTAACAAATTTACTAAAAACTTGGAGTGAATTAGCCCGAATAATTAATTTTACAAGGTTTGACATTAGTTTTACAATTTTTGAAAAAATTTCCCACATTTTTCTATTCATTTTGAAAATATTTTTTTCCACAAAAAGCCGTCTGTGTGGTGCGTAGTGAAATTTTGTTGAAATTAATGAGTCAGTTTTTGTCAAAAATGATGAAGATAACCACGCCATTTTTTTAATCATCAGTTTTAAATCCATTTAATTGACATTGATTGTCAGCGTGTCAACTGATGTGAACTTTTATTCATTAAAATTAAATGTCATGTCAGTTATTGACAACCTTATTATTTTACTGTCAAAGTAAACGGTTAAATTACCAGACTTAGGGGCTTTAATAGTAAAACGCACCATTTTAAAAAGGTAGACTGGATAATAATTATCCAGTCTAAATTATTTCAGAAAATTATTTAATGTAAACAAAGAAATTACTGGGGCCAGTTGTTGATGGTGAATTAATCAAGTGATGACTGACGTCAATAAATTAATGACTGACGTAAACTACGTCACGTGGTTTTTCAAAATTTCCTTCTTTGAGTCAATCAAAAAAGACCCCCCAAAATTTTTATACAAACAAGTGACGTTGTTGTTCAACAAATTAAATTCATTTTTACTTTGTAAATAATTTCCATTCTTTTTCCTTTCACAAGTCCAAAATTCCAACCCCTACAATTTTCTTTTTATAAAATCCGAGCCAAAAAATGGCAAAAATCTTGTTTGCATTTTTCACCAAAACAAATCACCAACATATTTTACATCTGAGGACCGAAGGATATTATTTCAAAATTTTCTGTGAAATGCAAAAATCTGGTAAAAATAGCAAAATTCTTGTTCAAAAAAAGGGTAGAAATATTTTCATTGGGGAGTAAAATGGAGTCAAAATGCCCTTGACCAACAAGAAAAAAATTATTACAATGTCACGTTTACATTCAAAAATTGACAAGAAATATTGACGGGAGAGTGACGCTTACGGAAGTACAAAAAATTGGAATTTAATGAGCTTCATTTTATTCCTCCATCATCATCATCATCACAATCAAAAAAAGAAATTAAATTGAATTTAGAATCCGAACTAAAAATTATTTTTCAAAATGACATCAGGTAAAATTGAATTAACCCAAGTGGTCGTAGATCCAGTCAAGGATGAGGTCAAAAAAGCAAGACGATGGCCTCAAATAATTGCTGCCCTGGGGTCAAATATGGGGGCTTTTGCCTATGGCCTCACATTGGCTTGGTCTGTCACTGCCGTCCCAAGTTTGAAAAAGGACCCCCAATTCCTGGACCTCACTAAATCTCAATTAACCTGGATCACATCCGTCATCACAGTAATATTATTTCTAAAATATTCAAAATCCAAACTGACCCGCTAAAATTTTTAATTTTCAGTTGGGCGCCCTCGCAATTTGTCTACCCACCGGAATTTTAGTAGATTGGATTGGCCGTAGAAGAATTATGTTAGTTTTCTCCGTCATTTACATTGGCGGCTACCTCCTCCTTTACTTTGCTTGGAATGTCTTCATGATAATTGGCGGGAGATTCATCTCAGGTTTTATTTTTTTTAAATCATTTGAATTTCCCTCTTCTAAAAATATTTTTACAGGAGTCTGCTGCGGCGTTTTTGTCTTCGTATCCCCCATTTTCATTGCCGAGACCTCCGATCCGGATATTCGGGGGACTTTGTTGTCTAGCTATGCCTACATGGCCTCACTGGGGACCCTTTTTCAGTAAGAATTTAATTAAAATAAATAAACTTAAAATTAATTAAATTAATTGTAGATTAATTACGGGTCATGCCCTTCCATGGAGACTTCAGTCACTCATAGGGGCCGGAATGGGCCTCATAATTCCTGTTGTCATGTGGCTCGTCCCAGAATCCCCGCGGTTTCTGCTCTTCAAAGGAAAAATGACTCAAGCTCGGGCCAGTATTGTTTGGTTCTCCCCCAATGATTCTCCTGATCAAAATACAATTCAACTGGCGGCGGTAAAATACAAACTTTTCAAATTGTAAAATTTTGAGAACACTGAAAATTTTTGTAGATGAATCAGAATATTCAAGAGGAGAGAAAATTACATAGTAAAAATCCACTAGAACAATTTTCAAAACCGGAAATCCGAGCCGCCATTGGAATTGGTTTCATGCTCCTCTTCTGTCGAATTTTCACTGGAGTCATTGCCATCTTTTTCTACCGACTTGAAATTTTTGAATCAGCTCAAGTTGATTTTGATGAAAATACGTCTTCCATTATTTTGGGCGTGGTGGATTTGGTACATTAATATTTAATTTTTAAAATTAATTAATTAAAATTAATAATTAATTTATAATAAAAAACTCAAATTGAATTTTTCAAAAAAAAACAGGTAGGCTCATTAGTAGCGACGGGAGTAGTTGACAAATTTGAGAGGAAAAGTTTGATGATTTTTTCTGAAATAATCATGTTCTTTTCCCTTATAAGTCTTGGCGGTTTTTTCCATGTTCAAAAACTTGACCCCATGTTCGCTAGAATTCAATTGGGCTGGCTTCCTTTGACATCTTTGGTCATTTTTGAATTTGCTTTTTGTATTGGAATGTCTACAATCCCTTCAACCATTTTTGTAAGAAAAAAATTAATTATTTTTAAAATTTAAATGGAGTTCAAAATATTAATTGTAAATATTTTTTGTAGACGGAGATTTTACCACAAAGAGTACGAGGGACTGCCTCCAGTTTACTGACGGTTGTGAGATGGTCAATAACCTTTATGATGGCTCATTTTTTCAATGATTTGGTTCACATTTTGGGTCGTGATGGAATTTATTGGTTTTTTGCTTGCTGCTGCCTCCTAGGGGGTGTCTACATGGCTTATTTTATACCCAAGACAAAGGGGAAAACTTTGGAAGAAATCCAGGAACAATTAATGTTAAAAAACAAAAAAGTTGCCAATTAAATTCTCTTGTTCTTTTTTTCATATTTTTTCGTTTTTTTATTCTTTTCCACATCAATTTTAATAGCGAGTTCTTGCGCGGAAAAAATTGTGCCAATTTTTCAGTCTTTCGCAGAAATTATTTTATTTTTTATTTTTTTGGAACATGACAATCATGATGGCTCAATTCACGTGTGTGTAATTCTACTTCAGTTATAAATTCCCGCTCCTCGTTTGAAAATTTACATACATAAGTACATACATAATAATTACATAAATTAATTTATTTATTAATTACCACTAAATTGAAACAATTATCACGACGGCATACAAGAAATTGTAAAAGAAAGTTAACTAAAATACTTACTAAATGCTTAACACATTTTGTTGCGACAACATTCAGTAATATTTAAGAAAATTATTATGATCAATATTTTAGGTTTTGGTTTGGCGCAGGTCAAATGCTTGGTTGTAGCTGTCCTGATTTATGTTTACAATTAATTAAAGTTTTATGACTCTTTGTAACTCAGAATGAGGTTCATTGTGTTGTTTGTGATGATGCTCATTAATGTCAAGACGAATTGCTTGTCCACGTAGAAAAAGTCCCCAATGTTCACTTGAATTGGCCTCGCCGACTTTTGAAATTTTCTAAACCAAAATGGCCCCAATTTCCACGATTCTATAGCCTCATTTGACTCGACGTGTACTTGAGCGTAGGCAGAAAAATATTTAAACACAACAAAGGTGAAGGTGCCGCCCCCAAAGAGGAACCGTGGGCTGGCGCAGAGAACGGCCAAAAATAAATTGACGGTAATGTATAAAACGCAACTTATCTCAAGTCCCATTGGAAACAATCTAAAAACGGCCATAAATTTTTTTTGAAGGACGCTCAATTCATTGTAACATTTGTAGAGTGTCAATGCAGACCAGTTTCTGTTTGGTTGGTGTCCACCATTTCCTCTTGTTATTCTGAACAATTCGTAAAAATTAAAAATTAAAATGATTAATTTAATTGTTGGACATACTTGGTACCCTTGAGGATAGGCACAATGGCCACCACATAAAAGAAAGTTGGGATGCCATGAAATGGAAACATGTAACAAAGATATCCGGCCATGTAAAGATGAACCAAGAAGACCACAAGCTTGACCAAAATATTCAGACCCCGAGGGTCACTTGAAAGTGACGTGAAAAGTTCCCAAGATTCGGGCTTCAAAAAAACTCCTGCAGCTCTAGCAAATGTAACAAAAGCAGCACTCAAAAAAACAATTCGAAGAAATCTCACCTGGTGATTTCTTTCTTGTTCTTTATCTTTGAGACCAAGTTTTTCTGAAATTTTCAAATTACATGATTAAATTTTTTTTAAAAATCCACTTGGGGCGTGGTGCCGTAAATATTTAACAGTGTTTGGTTATTTTTCGTACTATTCCAATTGTTGGCCATTTGAAGAACAGAATTAATGGCTTGATATTCATGTCCGTAATTTTTAATTGTGATCCAATAATTAAAACCACATAGAAAGTAGAAGGCTGTGAGATAACCAGATCGAAATTTTTCACTGGCGGCCACATCCTCCCTCTGCCAAGTCTGAACTGAGCGAACAAATAAAAATATTTTGTAGCTCAAGAGGGCCACCATTGACCCCCAACATTGGTAACGATATCGAGGCGAATTGTTGAATAAAAGTTTTCCTTTCTTTGAACAAAAAAAGTAGGGGACAAAGCCCAATTTATAACCAAAATTTACGAGGTGACCGTACTCCCTCACCTTCTCTCCAGTCAACATTTCGATGGAGAGTTTAAAATTTCAAAACTTTTTTCAAAAATTCAAATTGTCTTTCTGCTGGTATCCTTCAACTGAGTCGTTTCCAGTTTTGAACAGAGATATAAGGGAGTGGGAAATAAATTGGTTACATAAAATAATTTTCTTTTTCAATCTAAAAATGTCTAAAGTTAATTTGAGTTCGTGTACTCAAATTAAAATAAGAGAGAGAAAAACAACAGTTAAAAATTAACAAGTAATCAAAAAATATATATTTATATACATATGCTACGCGGGACTACTTGTGCCAAAAATTTATTTTTCTACAAGGGCAGGGCCGTCGCGTCGAGGCTGCCAGGGTATGTCGTGCGTCAGGCCGGGCCAGGTCAAGCCGGTGACGGGGCCGGACCCGGGTAAAGCTGAGGGCCGGGTTTTAAAATTAAATTAATGCAAGTCATAATGTTTAAAGATTCTATGGAGTTTAACAAAATGAATAGGGCGCACGGTTGTTAATCATCATCACCAAGCGGATCGGATACCACACTGTAAATTCTGTGGAGTATGACACCATTGATGCCCATTAACTTTGTAACATGACCAAGGGTGTCACAGCCATGGCTCGACGGCCGTCCAAAATTGGACGTGTTCAGAATTGGAATTTAGACATCCTAAAATATAACTCTCCAGTGAGCAGTGAACAAATGTCCAAATTTTTAAAATGATGACATAATACCTGCTTCTTGCTGAATAATCATCAAGCTTGATGACCTTAGATATATCAGCCCTTTTCACGTCATTCGTTTTAGATTATGAAAGAAAATAATTGTTCCTAGTGCTTCTCCGCACAAAAATTCATTCCATTTGAAATCATTTGGATGTAAAAAATCCTTCTATTGACGCGCTTAGCATTTTTAGAATATTCCCGTTGTCTATTGGACTTTCCAATATATAAACTAGACTTCTCAGCTGCTGTCGGATGGCATATTTTGAAAATTTTGGCTTTCGCCGTCGTTCATAAAAACGACGGCTAGCCGCCGTGAAAGATTCAAAATCTTGATAAATTTATGCAAAAAATTACTAATTTTGGTGTGAAATTTTGTGTGGTTTTGCATTTTCAAATACCAAAACACCTAAATTTTTTTGGGGCTCGCTGCGCTCGCCCTCATGTTCCTCTCACGATATAATTTCAGAAGGCTGCAGCAGCAAACTTATTTTGGACGAGAAATAGAGACCACTGGTGACACTCCAAAAAACGATTATTTTCTAATTATTTTCGACAAGAGTATCTAATTACCAAACGTTTTAGTACCACTACTTAATTCAGGGTACAAGAGAATATCTCCACTCCACGCGACCCCCCCCCCCTCCCCTGACAATCTGTAAGGCCGGGCCTTGGTGGGCACCGTCACCTTCAAATTTCCGGCGCGACGGCCTTGTAACAAGGCAAAGGAAAAATTCTATTTTGACGTCTATCAATGTCAACGAGTAAATTAATTTAGTTTACTCTGTCGAAGTTTCTACACTTGTTTGACACAGTATAGACACGACTCAATAAAAACAGAAAATAACAAAAAAATGTTTTTCTCAAAGTCAAAAAATACAATGTTTTTTATTTTATCCCAAAATATTTTTTAATTAATTCACGTCATAAATGAAATGAGTTTCATGATGGCTTATTTTGAATATAATTCTACGTCAGGTATAAAAGCCCTCTTTGTTCGAAAATTTACATTGCGAAAATAATTTATTTATTACGCACCACTAAATTGAAACAATAATTGTTTAAAAATTCCTGTATGATATTGTGATAATTATTAGCACGACATCATACAGGAATTTTTGAAAGAAAATCAACTAAAATACTTATTAAATACTTAACAAAATTTTTATTATAATAATTTTCATATGAATACATATGAAAATAAGTATGGATCCTATAGGATCCATAATTAACATTTTGGTACCGGGACAAATGTGTGGTTGTAGCTGTAGTTGTGCCCATTTATTTACCAATTAACTAAACCGATTTATGACTCCCCGTAACTGAGAATGAGATTCATTGTGTTGTTTGTAATGATGCTCATCAATGTCAGGACGAGTTGTTTGTCCACATAAAAAAATTCTCCAATGTTCACTTGAATTGGTCTCGCTGACTTTTGAAATGTTCTAAACCAAAATGGCTCCATTTTCAGTTTCCACGATTCGATGGCCTCACTTGACTCGACGTGTACTTGGGCGTAGGCAGAGAACCAATTGAACAGAAGAAAAGCGACTGTGACTCCCAAAAAGAAAAACCGTGGGCTGGCAAAGAGAACAGCCAAAAATAAATTGACGGTACCGCATAAACCGAGACTTATCTCAACTCCGATTGGCCACAGACCAAAAACGGCCATAAATTGTTTTTGAAGGACGCTCAGTTCGTTGTAACATTTGTAGAGTGTCAATGCAGACCAATTTCTGTTTGGCTGATGTCCACCATTTCCTTTTGTTATTCTGAACAATTCATAAAAATTAAAAATTAAAATGATTAATTTAATTACTGGACGTACTTGGTACCCTTGAGGATGGGCACAATAGCCACCACATAAAATAAAGTTGGGATGCCATGAAATGAGAACATGTAAGTAGACAAGCCGGCAATGTAAAGATGAATCAAGAAAAGTCCTAGCTTGACCAAGCCATGCAGACCCTTTGGGTCACTTGACAGAGACGTGAAAAAATCCAGCGACTCCGGCTTCAAAAAAACTCCTCCAGCTCTAGAAAATGTAGCAAAGGCAGCAATCAAGAAAACACTTCGAAGCAATCTCCCCGTGTGATTTCTCTCTTGTTCTTTGAGGTCAAGTCTTTCTGAAATTTTCAAATAAGGTGTCTACATTTTTTTTCTAATTTGGGGCGCGGTTGCCGTAAGTAAACTTTTTGGTTATTTTTCTTACCATCCCAATTGTTGGCCATTTCAACAACGGAATTAAAGGAATTGTGTTGGTGGCCGTAGTTTTGTATTGTGATCACGTGATTGAAATTTATGATACAATAGAGGGCAGTGAGGTAACTGGATCGAAATTTTTCACTGGCGGCCACATCCTCCCTCTGCCAAGTTTGAATAGAGCGCACCAATAAAAATATTGTGTAGCCAAAAATGGTCACCATTGACCCCAAAAATTGGTAGCGATATCGAGGTGAATTGTTGAATAAAAGTTTGCCTTCCTTTGGACAAAAGAAGTAGGGGACAAAGCCCAATTTGTAGCCAAAATTTACGAGCTTACCATACTCCCTCACCGTCTCTCCAGTCAACATTTTGAGAGAGTTTAAAATTTCAAAACTTTTTTCAAAAATTTAAATGATATTTCTACTGGCCTTCTTCATTAGCATTAGCTGAACGATTTACAGTTTTGAACAAAGACGAATGGGAGTGGGTATAAATTGGTTAGATTAAATAATTTTGTCTTTCATCCTATAAATGGCGTTGATTACTCAAATTAAAATAAAAGAGAGAAAAACAACAGCTAAAAATTAACAAGGTACAAAATATACATATTTATATACATGGGCTGCACGGGCGGCGTATTTACAAACCCCACAGTGGAAACGGCACCTTGTAATTTTTTTCTGTTTTTTGAGGTTTTAAATCAATTGGAC
>JAQIVZ010003590.1:0-13231 GCA_034700945.1 Arrhopalites spinosus
AGAGCGACTCCCCCAAGGATTCCTTTGAAAACGGGAATCGAGATCGGAAGCGACTTACAAACATAATATCCTGTCTACAAAAAAAAGTCACAAATCTTCCCGCATATTTTTTAGTATCCTCAACTCAACTATTAGTCTCTCAGTCTCAAAATTTAAAGACAAAAATAAATTATTTATTGTCATTTTCAAATTAATTATTTTATTTAAAAACTGACCCATGATTCCATTGGTTGTTGATGAGCCATTTTGTCCATGATTTGAAAATAAAATGAATAATTAGGTAATTGTCAATTATTCCAATGATGAAAGTATGAAAATAAATTGACAATTTAAATTAATTATTTTTCACACACAAGCACCAAATTTTTATTATCATCAAAAAGAGACTTATTGGACCATTAAAATAATTTTAAAAAAATTTAATTAAATATTGTCGTAGGTCTTGTCCTGCACAAATAAAAAGATTGGAGGCTGCCTTATCAATGATAAAATTTTGCACATGTTGCAAAAAAAATAATAATTGCAATTTGAATTAACCTTGAGTGTCCTTGAGCCTATATGAAAATGTGTAAATTGTGAAAAAGGTCATTGATCTTTATTTCCTCCCATGATGAGAAGTTTAGTTTGACCCATAGCAATTTTAAATTGATGAGAAAATTCCATTTGATCGCGTGGTATGAAACCAATGAAGGATTTACGTTGTTGACTGTACAATAAAATAAACACTTTTGGACTACTTGACCTACTCCCATCCATTTTTGGCTCTAAAAAATGAACACAACCCGCCTACAATTCAAAAAAATTTAATTAATTCCAATAAAATAATTACAATAAAATTAAAGGACGTACAAAACCCGAGGTCATTAATTGAGTCAAAGATTCAGTGGCTTTACAAGGATCAAATTGAATAAAAACAGACTTGACCCCATCAAAACAATTTTTATTCAAGGTCAAAATGATGGCCTTGGGTATCAACTGCATAGACAATTTTTGAGGCCACCTCACCTCCCCCAATGAATCCCCATCCAATCCACTCGTCGATACTTGACACATGGCATGTCTCGTGATTTTTAATATTACTCTTTGGTCTTCTGGCGCTAAAATTTAAAATCATTAATTTTAATTAAATTATTATTTAAAATTTATTCCCTTTTTTTATTTATATTTTACCTTTTTTCAATTCCTTCCACTCCAATGACCCTGACCAGATGACTCGAGATGGAGAAGATGGTTTTGGATAAGGAGGGTCAAGTTGATTAAATTGTTTAAAATCATATGAATTTGACCCCGAACAAATTTGAGCTGACATTTGGATTTGTCCATTTGACCCAGGACTACCTGTCTTCATAATTGGAATTGGAGGTACTGGTAGGAGGAGACCAGGTAAGAGTGAGTGTGGTTGACTAGGATTGGGATAAGGATGACCTGGCCCTGTAAAGGTCATTGGGGGTCCTCGATACATGTAAGGTGGGTTAATGGGACCCATGGGATTTGTCTTGGGAAGATATGGCGTGGATGGCGAGTAGTCTAGGCGGGTTTGTTTTGATGGACGACCACCACCACCATTAGGGTCGTCTAGTTGAAGTTGACGTTTTAATTGGGATTCGACAGAGGGCGCTATGGTGGGAGGGTACAAATAATTTGGATTTTGAATTGACTTCATGTTGGGATTGTCGTGGTCGATGATTCTTTTTATTTGAGTTAACTGTAAAAATCAAAATTAATTTATTAATAATTATTTTAAATAATTTAAATTTTTATTTTACTGTTTTCAAAACAAGCGGCATGTCCGGCGGTCTATTCCATGGGAGTAAATTATGCAAATTGTGAAGTTGTTCTTGGAGGGCGGCTTTCATGTCCCGCAAGGATTTCAATTCGTTTAGTAATTCATTGTACTGTGTCAATATCAATTAAATGTAATTACAATTTAATTTTTTTGTTTTCTATTAGGGAGTTTTATAAAATCTGAAACTCGACTTAAACTCTACTCCGCCATAGAGTATCTAATGTATCATGAGAGAGGCAAGGATTTCTTATTCGTCGCGAAGAGAGTTGGGAGTAGAATTTGGGATTTTATAAAACTCCCTATTTTTTCTTACTCTCAGCATCCCCGACTCTTGCGTCATCCTTGAATAAATAAATAAAAAACAAAATTAGAATAATTAATCACAATTTAAAATTTGAAAGACAACTCAACTGAGATACTGTGACGGTTAAAGTTAATGGCTTTGTCTCCATAGTCTTTGAGACTTTGGCAATTAATTAAATGTTTATTTAAATGACTCATGGGTCAATTGAGTGATTTAATTTTCTTGGAATTTTACTAATCTTTAATTAAATATTTAATTTAATTCCATCCTCAAGCCTAGATTAAAAAAAATTTAGTTGTGGGCCCTTGAATGAAATTTAAATTTATGGAGAGCCCTTGAAGCCTCATAATTACAGAATGACTAATTGACAATTAAAATTATACTTTTTGTGATAATTGTTTTGGTAATGAGAACAATTAAAGTTCTTTTTTTTTGTGGCATTGACATTTTGACAATGAACAAAGTTTTTTCTTTTTAAGAATGAAAGGGGGGCGGGGCATTGACCTTGAAAGTTAAATTGAGGTTTAAATAATTTAATTATTTTTGGTGGTGTAGTGAAATTGAAATTTAAAATAAATAAATAAAAATATTTTTTTTTAAAAATGAACTTTGGGTTTCCCATTAATATTAAAAAAAATAAAATTTTATTGAGTCTCCTCTCCCTAGCTGTCCTCATCATTCTCCTTTTGGAATTCAATTTTTTGACGGGATTTTCTACCAAATTTTTTACTTTTCAAAATGGACTCTTTCCCTGTGATTGTGACGACAAGAAAAATGAGTCAAATTCAAATACTAGCACAATTTTCCAAAATTTTAGCGGAATTAATGGGACTCAAAATAAGACTTTTAATTTACTCCAGTTAATGACTACATCAAAAAAATTGGAAATTTTGAGGAATTTTACTACAATCAAACCAGACTTTTTAAATAATTCAAAAATACCTGAAATTTTGATTGATTCAACATCAAAAAAACCGAGATTTTAATTAATTCGAAAAAACCCGATACTTTAATTAATTCGACAGTGCAAAATTCTAACATTTTAGATAATTCGACACTAAAAATTCCTAAAATTTTAATCAATTTGACAACAAACAATTCGACAGTAAATTTGGAATGGACGACCAAAATTTATGAAAAGAAGATGACCTGGAAAAATAAGGAATCCTTCAATACAAATTCAACGCTTGAAACCGACGACTACGACTCAAATTCAACACTCCCTGAAAATGAAAATGACGAGGGAAATTCAACATCACAAGAAATTGAAGAGTCAACTTTAAAAATAAATGAAAATGAAAGTACTCAATCATCAAATTTTGAAAATATTTCAAATCCTTTACAAGGGCCTGAATTATCCAAATTGGATATAGAAAGTGAATTAAATATGGATGACAATTATTATTCAAATTCAACATTGAATTCAATCCCCATGAAAAGAATTTTTGATCCCATCAAAATGGAGAGAGAGTCCTCCATTTTAAATTTAGATAAAAAATTATCCAAAATTAAAACTCAAACTAATGAGACACTCAAACCATGGAAAATTCGAGGATTCACCTCAAATGCCTCCACGACCAAACAACTTCGAGAGTTGACACCAAATGTCAAACGAATGAAAGATAAATATCTTTTAGAATAATATTTACAATGTAAATGGCGGCAATAATCAAATTCAAATTTTCAACGCCCCACCTCCCTCTCTCGGGACTCAGTACTCAAAAGGTTAACGACTTTTTAAACAAAAAATTAAACTGACCTTCAATTTATGTTTTTTTTTTGAAAATTGTGACTTTAAAAAAGAAGAAAAAAATTGACTTAATTCAAAATAGTTACTAATTTTTTTAAAAAAAGAGACTGGCAATTTTAAAACAAAACTTTGTTAGTAAATTAAAGAGAAAGAAGAAGTTAAATGACTTTGAAAAGAAAAAAAAAGAAAGTTAAAATATTTTTTGTGTTAAAAAAAGAATAATTAAAAAAAAATGTTCATCATTTTAGTGTCAATTGTGTTTTGTAAAATGATTTGTTATTGTTAAAAAAAAAGAAAAATTATTTTTAGAAAATTAAAAGTTTTTTTTTCTCTTCCACGTTTTTTAAACTCTCTTTAAAAACATTTTTAAATGAGAACATTGTAAACTTTTTTTTTATATATATAATTTACTTTCAATACAATAAAGATAATATTTTTTAAACTATCGTTAACTCTCATACAATTTTTTTAATTACTCAATATATTAACAAAGTTTCTTTGAAAAGTTTTAAAAAGTTTTTTTTTTTACTATCGAAAGTTATGGCTCATCAAAGAGTCCGCCATTATTTTAAACAATAATAATAATTATTATTATTATTTAAATGTTATACTTTTTTAAACTAGTCATTTCTCTTTTTTTTGTACACCATTAAATTAGAAATGCTTCAAAAAATGAAAATAAAATTGAGAAACTGAGAGGGGCTATTTGCAAAAAAATAATAATAACTATAATGTTAATAGAATACAATTGACATTTTTTTAAAAAATAAATAGTTAACTTTTTAAAAATAATTAATGAATATTTTATAATTTAAAAATTAATAAAATCTTTTGCTTGATTTTTGACTGTATTGTTTATAAATCATAAACCCAATGACCACCACACCCCCCACTGCCCCCAGTATGACCACCCCCATAAAAATTGTGGTGCCCCATGATGAGCCTCTTTTTGACTTGTACTCCTCCTTGACTTGACCTGGGTCATTTAATGATGGAGCCACTGATGGAGTTACAAAAGCACGGCTAATTGTGTCCTAAATTAAAAATTTGAATAATATTTTTGTAAATTTAATATTTAATTTAAATTAATTTTTAATTACTGGATGATTCGGTGCTGGTAAATTGACACCATGTGACACAATACTGATAATGTCATGATTGTCTGAGAGGTCACCGGTGGCAGCGGAGACACCGAAAAAGTATTTAGTGGGGAGAATGACCCCATTAATTTCCGCACATTTTTCCCACATGTCATTTTCTTGAGTGTCGGTGAAGACTAGTTAAATTGGCCATTTAAATTATTGTACCAATTTAACTATAATTTTAATTAATTAATTGTTACCTGTAAGAACATCCTTCTCGTAATGGACAATGAGGAAAGTGCGTTGATTCAAATTCCGCGCTTTTATTTCACAACCGCCAATCTCATGAAGAGAGCCGTCGCCATCATGGTCGTAATGGAGAGTTCCATTGTTGACCTTGAAAATAAATAAATAATTAATTAATTGTCAACTCCTATTACAATTAAATTTAATTGAAATAATTACCATAATAGAAATATAAGGATAATCATGACTAGGCGCAGTGACTAAATTGCCGTAGGTGTCAATGACGATGGCCAATCCATGAAATAAATCTTTTGACCCAAAAACGGGACCAAATTGCATTCTCTCTTTGGCATACCAAAAAACCAGCCCGTCACCCGCCAATTCTGTCCCATGTCCGTGAATTTTGAACTCAAGCATCACTTCCCAATTAACCAGGTCAACGGGCTTAATTAAAAATACATTTAAATATTTGTAAAATTAATTAGCCAATAAAAAATAGAAAATAATTTGTTTTCAAGGAAATCTTTTTTTAAAAAAGCCCGGGAATTTAAATTAATATTTTGAAAAATACCACAGAATTCCACAAAGCTCCTTCTTGACTTTTGGAGTCAGAGGTCAAACGAATATAGTCATTGGTGACGACAGTCGTCCCTAAAAAATCCCAATTAGGGATCATCCATCCGTGACCTAGAGAGTAAAATAATTAAAATAATAATTAAAATTTAATTATTGTAATTAAATCTTACCCCAATAAGGTTGAGAAAGGGAGTGTTGTCGTTCATATTGATAGTCAGCATCTCTGAAAACATCATCCTTGTGAATTTCTTCCCCAATTGACATTATTGGCAACAAAACAAACACCAAAGTCCAAAGGTCAGGGGTGACCATTTTTTTAAAATTAATATTTTAATATAATTAAATAAAAATAAATAATAACTGTGATATCTTATGTCATGAAACACACATCACAAATATTTAATTTTAAATTGCCGCCGTCAACGTGGAACCAATACGCACACAGTTTGAGAACGTCCATTTACATTTGAGCATGCCAAGCAATTCAATGCAAAATGGACGACGAAGAGAGAGAGAGGGAGAGAATTTTTGTAAATTATAATTTTTTTGGCACATGCAAAAATGTTTATCTAAACAATATTCAATTACCAGAATTCCGAGGCAACTTAATTTCAAATTAAAATCATTCCAAGAATTTGGCAATATGTTCCAGCCCCACGACACACGTGACACGATCCAAGTTAAAAAAAATGTTGGTAAAAATTAAATAGTTTGTGTAAAACAAATAAAATAAATAATGATTGAATGGTAGAGGACAGGGAAGGAAATATAATATGAAATAATATTAAATAATAGTTGACAATAAATTATTTAGCTAAATTTATTTTTTATTTTTCGAGTCATAAAATGACGACATGCCAATTGTATTGTGGTCTATGCGGCATGACAATTGAATGTTAAATGTAATTATTTGGAGTGTTTAAAGTTAACCCCATTTTAAATATTACAACTATTTTTTTTTTTGCCATTTGTCCATAAATTCTCAAGGGAATGCAATGTATTTTATTTTATTTAAAAAAAAATATTTTAAACTCTGACTATAATTTTCATTTTACTACTTGAGCCCATTTTACATTACGGAACGGCCTTGACATGAATTGCAAAAAAAAAAAAGATTTTTTTTTGGAATGGAATGACGTCATGAGATGAAATTTGCAATTTAATTTAATCCATTTTATTTGCTCATGAGTCTCGTAGATAATAGTAATAAAGATGATTTAATTTTAAGCTCTAATTTTAAAATTAAAAAAGGTGACAATTTTATTTATCAATTAAATTGACAAAAAAATAGGCTTTCATTTTAATAATTTTATCTTTTTAATTTGTTGGGTTGAACTTTGAAGGTCATGAGTGCTGACAAAATATTTGCAATGATTTTAATTTATTCAAGAATTTTGAGAAAAAGTCAAACTTGAGAGGGGAAAGATTTTGAAACATTTAAAATCTCAACAAGTGATAAAGCATCGTCAACTCCGCTCTCAGTACAGACAGAATTGAATTAATGAGGACGGGGTCAGTGTCTTGAATGTGAGGTCAGTAGGGTAAGGAATTGTTTTTTTTTCATCGATTTACCTATTCATTTTACATTTTTTGGCTTCTGTTCTTACAACCGCAGGGAGTTTGACATGAGATCTTTTGAGACTGTTAAAAAAATTATTTTTTCTTCAAACTGATTTAAACTGGAGAAACTGAAAAAAAAACTTGTTGAAATTTCTCAAATCGTCTCTGTCCTCTCTGTACAGTTTTTCTTGATGAAATGAAGTCAAATTCTCAAATTGTTGCAATTTGCCTTTTTTTTGTTTTTAAGCTGGGGAAACTGTTGGTTGTTTAATTATTCTTGAATTTATTCAAAAATGTCTTGTTCTCAATAATTGAAACTCAATTAAATAAAAATGTTAATAAATTATTTAAATTTTCTCTTTAATAAAATGACATTTTTTTAAGAACAAAAAAAATAAGACACTAAAGTTTACTCATTTTAAAAATAATTTTGACATGATTTAAAATTGTCCAAGTGAGATAAATTAGTTGAGGAGTAAATGACTGAAACAATTGTCATTTAGATGTTTCCTGCATAAAAAAAATAATTTTGAGAAATGAATTAAATAGTTTATTAAAAAGTACAAACTCAATGCCAAAAAAGAGAAAAATTTCGACAAAAGTTTAATATTTTTTTGTTTAAAAAACAATTTAAATTAAAAATTAATCAAAACATTTATTTTTTCATTTATTTTATTGATTTAATTTTATTGAAATATGCCACAATTTAATCCTTTCCCCAACACTAAGAAAAAAATCTCATTCAACAAAATTTGACAAATGACAAGACAAGGAAGGAAAGAAATTTATCTTTACAAAAAAAAAAAAAAAAGAATTTTTTGAAATGTTGCCAATTTGCCCCAAAAACTTTTCCTCTTCTAAAATTCTCTCTTGATTTAAAAAATGCATGTAAAGTACAAGAATAAAGATGCCAAAAGAGAATGAAAAAAAGACAATTTAAAATAGTAATGATTATGTAAAATAAACTTTGATGAACATAAATGTTTGTTGCATCATTGAACAAACACAAAATGTGGTTTAATTGTGGTTTACTCCCCCATAAATATTTATTCCTTTCATTATCATCAACACTTTCTCCCTTAATTTACTCTCTCTCTCTCTCTTACTTTACTTTCTCTTGGCCTTGTCTGTAGTAGTTACAGTAGAGAGAGAGAGAGAGAGAGAAAGGAGAGAAAGTTGGGTCCATAAAAGTCGATTTAAAACTTTACTTTAATAATCTCTTTTCCCGCCTCCTTCCAGTCAATTAGTTCATTAAATTGGGGCCTCGTCACTCTAATTAAAAATGAGTAAATTAAACTAAAATTAATTTTGGCATTAATCTCACAAAAAAAAACTTTCTCTCTCTCTCTCTCATTCTCCTTTCACAAAAAAAAACAAACAAAAAACTAAAGCCAGAAAAGTATGGAGGGAGCCGCGTCTACTTTCACTCAAACTTTCTCCATGTTCATGTCCACGTCTCATGTACAATAATCTTTTTCTCCCGTGGTATTTTACTTTGTTTGTGTATAGAAAGCAAGAGAGAGAGAGAGAGAGAAAAAATATAAGGTAAAAGGTAAAGTGAGCTGAGAGTAAACTGAGACGTCAACACTTTCATCTCCATCTCCATGGACTTGGAATCCGTCCAGACTTTCTCTCTCCAGCTCCCACTTCCACTCTCTCCAGTCTCCAGCAACATCTCTACGTTTCATGTCTCGCGAAAAAAAAAATAGCATCTTTTTTATGCCAAAACTACAAAACTATCGATCCTCCACTTTCTCTCCTCCATTTGCCATTTAACACACAAAAAAAGAAGAAAAGTAGGGTCCAACATTGAAATGGAGAAAGGAGAGAAAAAAGAAAGTAGACAGAAAAAAATGGAGGAAAAGAAAGAGAGAGAGAGATGGTGTGTGTTTATTTATTTTAAAATTTTAAAACCCAAATTAATCATTCCGTCACGAATATATTTAATTATTTAAAAATTACCTTTGGGCCTTTCCCCTTCCTTTCCCTCACCGAGTTCATTTCTACTTAAAACCTCAATTTCATGCCCCATTTTATTCTTGGTCAACTTTCACTCCTCTTCCAAATTTTCAACTTCCTTCCAAATTTTTTCTCCTCCAAAAAATAAAAAAAATTTCATTTGGCAAGGAGGAATAAAAATAATGGGGATTTTATTTGAGAGAATTGTTTTTCATTTTACAAAAAAAAATTGTTTCATCTAATTACACAATAGCCATCCCCTTGTTTTTTTTTGAGCCATTTGTATTGATTTTCAATCCATTATTTAGTGCCGGATTTGCCGGAAGTATTGGTGCACGTAGAGACAGAGAGGGGGGGGGCTAGCTTAAGCTTGAGGAGCTTAAGGGGGGAGGAAATAACGTTTTACCCATTTTAATGGGGGTGGTCGTGTGAAAGTAAGTCAATTTCCTCTCTGCAGATCTTCTCCCCTCTCCTCCTCCATCTCATCTTTTTTCAGAGGCTGGTGACTCCAACTCTGGAGAAAGGACGGGACGGGAGTTGCATCATAGAGAAATGTTGATCATGTGGGAGTTTTTTTTGAGAGAGAGGCAAGTGAAAGTCAGGATCCTCCGTTTTTGGGGTCCGTGTCGGTGAGGATGAGGAAGAAAGGGCAAGAGGAGAATCGATCGACGCGTTCCTGGGCCAAAAAAATTGAGGAACCCCGACTACAGGGAGGAGGAGGAGGGGAAGAGGAGTAAGACTCAACTGTATGTAGGTTAGTCTGGTCAAGGCTATTGGAGCAATAACATGTCCTTCATTCTCCCCCACATCTCCATCTCCCTCCATCCATCTCCTCATCATCTTCTCTCTCTCTCCACTTTCTCCTTTCAAACCCAATTTCTCAAGGGGGCCAACTGTGTCTCTTTTTATTAACTAATTGTTTTCTCTCCTTTCTCTTCTTCTCTCTCTCTCTCTGGCTGGCAAACTGGAAAAGTATTCATTCTTCTACCCGGGTAAAGAGATGACTCTCAAAATTATTTTGTGAGTTTGACCCTCTTTTTGGTCCTTTGAGTGGAGATTATTCTCAATGGTGAGATTTATTATTTATTCTCATTTATCTTTCATTATTTTGTATTTTTAATTTTTTTTATTATTGTTTTCATCTGGGAGAAAGTTCCACAAAGTTTGACTTCCTTTTTTTATAAAAAAAATAAAATTATTTTCTGTTTTTTGGAGGTTTTCTGGGGAAAAATGGGAAGGGGAAATGTGTTTTTTTTTGCTGGAGTTTCGGTTTTTTGGGGGTTTCGGGTTTGGGCTTTTTTTTGGCTCTGTGAAAAGATTCTAGAAATGTTTTTTTTTGGGGGGGGGGACAAGATTTATTACACTTTTATTAGTGATTTATTACACAAAAGGCTGAAAATGTGGAGTGGGGACTAATGTAAATAAATGGTTTTTTTTCTCGTTTTTGGTTTTTATCTTTTTTTCTTTGGTGGAATTTTGTGAAAATTAATTTTTATTTTTAACAAAAAAACTGTTTTTCTATTTTATTACAGCTTTGTAAAAAAATTAAATCTTACTTATAGCCAAAAAAAAGATTGACTGACAAAAAAATGGAGTAGAGGAAATTTTGAAAAAATTAATTTTCAAAAAAAAAGTGGGCTACATCTACAAATTAAAATTACAGAGTAATGTAATTCGAGTACAGTACAGGCAACAAGAAAAAAAATGGTGCAAGAATGTGAATGGTGAATTTTATACGACAAAGAATAAAATTAAAAAAAATTAAATATTTAAATATTTTTAACGTGCCAAAAAAAATGAGTTTTACTGGACAGTCAACGTGCCTGCAAGGCCTCCTCTTGCTCGTTGGTCTTTGTAAGATATATTTTTTTTAAATCATTTTTTAAAACTTTTTCTACTATTTTTGTTAATTATAAATTAACTTTCTCTTTTTCCCTCTCTCCCTTTCCCTTTCTTGTTCCTGAGCTTTTAACTATAAAAATTTAATGGTTTTTTTAATTTTAATTAAATTATAAATTAAAATTTCAAATTTTAAATGGGGCATTTGAGTTAAAATGTGTAAAATTATTTCGCATTCCATTAAAATACAAAAAGCTCCCCCTCCCCCCGCTTTCTCTCTTTCCAGAGAAATCTGGAGGCTTTCTCCTCAATTTGGAGTGGAGCATTGATTTTTAGAGGAAATTTGAATTGTTTTTTAAAATTTAATTTAATATTTAATTAATTTAACATATTTTGAATTTGATGTGCTAATATTTTAAATTATTATTTAAAATCCTTCATTTGTCCTTAAAAATTCCCAATTAAATATAATTTTTTTTGTGAAAAATGGATGATGCAACACAATGACTAAATTGCATGACTATTAAATAAAATTTTTTTAAAGGTAATGGACAAAGTGGAAGTCGTACGGGCTCTGGTCATCGTTATGGAGGAGGTAAAATAAATAAATGTAAATTAAATATTACAAATAATAAATTATTATTAAAATTAAAAGGACGAGGATTTGCTGTACTAAATACACAAGAGAATGGAAGTGCAAATGAGGGAGATCAGCAGGAAGTTGATCAACGGATCGTCATCCTCCTCCTCGTTCTCTTAGCCCTCGCCGTCGTCGGGTTACTATGGCAATGGTGTAGCTACTGCCATAAAATTGTCAACCCCCCCGTCATCTTGTACGCCATTAATTAACTATATTTAATTAATATTAATTAAATTTTAATTAAATTCCATTTATTTTGACCAAACAGGAAAGACGATCCGGAGCAACAACGGTTAGAATTAGAAGCCCGCTATCGGGCCCTTCAACAAAGATTTCGAGAGGGTCAAACGAGGTCAACAGACTCTTTCAATCCAGAACCGCCAATATCCGCTTTAGATGCCACTAATTTGGATCCAAATTGGAGGGGAAATATAAATTCTCCACCGGAAGTGTCCGAGGGTGACATTGGCTGGCAAATTAGTTCACTGCCACCACCACCAAGTTCAAATTTTATGGAGGGAGGGGACCCTTCCTCCTCTCCATCTCACTCCCTTAATCCTCAAGACCATTCTCGTAGTATTCAAATGACCACCACCACCACTCTCACTGAGGAACAATCTGTCCTCATCACCATCTCCCCTCCCTGACCCCCCTCCCTTCTAGTCTCACCCCTCACCCAATAAGCAATAACCCCTCTCCCCTTACTTTCATGACCTTACAATTATTAATAGAGCGACCTTTTAAAAAAAAATTGACCTAGAAATTGTGTCAAGTGTGTCAAAAAAAATATGATTATATACTAACACAAAAAAAATATATCAGAGGAATTTTAAACACAAAAAAAATATATTCAAAAATGTATCAGTCTATATCAGGTAAAATCAGCTTGTGGCTTGTAATTTTTAAATTTTTTTTTATTTATTTACAAATTTTGAGACAAAGTATTTTATAGATTTTAGATATTTAAATTTGTTTTATTTTGATTTGGGTGCTATTTAATTTAAATTTTAACATTAATTAAATATTGATTAAATTATTATTATTGGTGAAAAATAATTAAGTTTGGCTTGATAGCAACTGACAAACGTGTTGTTTTTTTTAAAAGGAAAAAAAAAGATTAATTGTGTTGTGATTTAATTAAATTGATATAAATACTTGAATGAATAAAAGAATATTTATATTTTATATATAATAAAAGACAGACAAGGAAAGTTACGGGAATTTATTTTTTCTTGTGGGGATGGAGATGAGGAAAGATTTTGGAAATATTGCCATGAATGAATGGAAAAGTTTCTGTAAATTGGTAAAAAAAAATATTTCATTTTGTCAAAATGTCAAATATTGCGAATTCTTAGCATTCTTTTTCTCAAACAAGCCCATTTCCCATTGCCTTTTCACATTCAGAGAGACAGCAAAGGTGCAACTAAAAGTAATCCATTACATTTTGGTACTTTTCATTTGAGTACCATTACAATACCATTACATTACC